>JAVSBS010029313.1:17525-28220 GCA_033124195.1 Coracias cyanogaster | reverse complement strand
GGAGGCCGCGGCCTCCGCCCCCGCCGCGCTACACCCCGCGCCGCCGCCGCCATTTTGTCCCAGTCTCAGCGTCCCCGGTGAGCGGCGGTCGGTCCCGTTCCGTTGCAGGTCCCGGTCCGGTGCGAAGGCGGCCCCGTAGATGGCCAGTTTTCCCCCGAGTGTCAACGAGAAGCTCATCGGTGAGCGGCGGGGGCAGCGGGAGGGGGTTAACGGCGGCCGGGGCCGGGATCGGCGGCTCAGTGAGCGGGGCTGGTTCCGCACTCGGCCCTCGGGGCTGGCGGAGCCACCGGCTCTGCCTCGGACAGCGCCGCGGGGCCTCCCCCTCGCCCGCCTTCTTTCCGGTCTCATGAGACGGTCGTGGCGGGGGAACCAGCTCGGAGCTCCTGGAGAGCGATGCCCACGCTCTGCGGCGAGGTGTCCCTGGAGCTCGCTGCGCGGAGGGAAGGGGGCACCGCCAGGGACCCCGCAGCGCCGGGGAAATCAGCCGGGCTCACTTGTTTCCTTCCTTCAGAAGTGTATCATTTCTTTCCAATGTATTATTTCTGAAGGAAGGCGGGGTATTACAGAGTGCAAGTGCCCTCACGTTTTTCTGTAAAGGTAAAAAAACCCAGCGTTATTTGGCATCTTCTTTGCTAAACATTGAAGTATTAGGTCAAGCTGGAGCACAGTTCTGCTGTCAGAAAATGACATTCGATAAAAGCAAAATAATTACCATACTGCATGGTTCCCTTGTGACCTTTTAAAATATGCTGGCTTTTTTTTTTAAAAAAAAGGAATTTCCTCTTTGTTTTCCTTTCAGCACGATCACGCACCGTAGGAGAACTCTTAGCTCCGACTTCTCCTTTTGACAAGAAGTGTGGGCGTGAAAACTGGACTGTTGCATTTGCTCCCGATGGATCGTACTTTGCTTGGTCACAAGGGCATCGCATCGTGAAGCTGGTCCCCTGGTCCCAGTGCCTTAATAACTTGTAAGACAAAACCATGTGGCTTTTAATTCACCTGGAAAACTTCGGGAATTTCAAAACGGGAGATAGCTTTTGGCTTGTTAAGCTTTGATGTCTTGGGGAAAAACTCATTATTTAAAGTAGCAGCTATTGTTTTATCTCCTCTGCATCCAGCGAGAGAAGCAGCTGTACTGCAGCCTCACACAGGCTATGGAGGAGGGATGTGTTCATTGATTTAGATGCTCTAAAATAAGAGGAAGTTAGAATGAAAAGGAAATGTAAAGACTCGGGCAGATCTGGACTTTTAACTCTCCTATTAGAAAGCTATTTGCTTTTACCATTTAGGGATTTACTTAATTTACTTTCCTTATCATTCTTCATAGAATACAAGTTAAGTTTCAAAAGGCACATTTTGTTTTCACTTGCAGGTTGCATTTTAGTGCCAGTAAGGAACTAGTGGTTGCATTTCTGTAGCAGGTTACTGGTCCTCACATGCTGGCCCCAGGATCTCCTCCCAGTATTTAACACATGTAAGAGAGTTGCAGGAAACGTCTTGCTCGTTTAGCACAAAGTCTTAGAAATTCGTATAACTAATTTTTCTGTACAGGCTTTAAAAATGTTGTTTTTCACAGTGGGCTAAGTCAATATGTTGCTCTCTGTAGAGGTAAAAATCTGCACTAAATTATTAATTATATTGGGTAAGAAGGTTTCCAGGTATTAGTATGTTCTGACAGTTGTAAGAAAAAGTTGCTTTTATAATCTGAAAGGAAAAATGCATCATTATGGGCCTCCAGAACGCAGACTATGGCACCTCACAGATTTCATTATATCTAAAACAGCCTTTTGTTATATTTATTTTTCAAGATACTTTATGCTGTTGTTTTGCTGTATTTTTTGTTTGTTTTGCAGTTTGTTGCACGGCACAAAGAATGTTGCAAATTCTGTCAGTGCAAGACTTCCGAGGCAGAACAGCGACAGTGGTCAGAAAAATAAGCCTTGTGAACATATAATAGACTGCGGTGATATCGTCTGGAGCCTGGCTTTCGGCTCCTCAGTGCCCGAGAAGCAGAGCCGCTGCGTGAATATAGAATGGCACCGATTCAAATTTGGTCAGGACCAGCTCCTGCTTGCGACAGGCTTGAACAACGGGCGCATCAAGATATGGGATGTATACACAGGTAGAGTATGTGAGAGGAAATTGGCAGGTCAGCATCGCTTTATCAGCGGTAACATCACTCATACACAGAGTGAATTGCTCCCAGAGCATTACTGGCAAAGCGAATCTTGAGTACAAATTGAGTAATCGAAAAAGAGCACAAACTCCTGCAATAGAAATGTTCAAATACTGCTCGAGGAGGAACAGATTCAGGTTAGGCTTTGAGATGTCACTGATGGAAGGTAACCGTTTTGCAGCAACAAGGCCCCAGGTCTGATTGACTCTGTGTATCTTGGTTGTTTACTCTAAAATCTTCCACTGGATCCTAGTTTTAATGGACTTTCAAACAAAGGAGACTTTCTGAACATGAAGTTGCTCCCTGTTCTTGAGTATGGGGAAGGATTATGTTGATTGGGACTTTTAAGTAAATAATTATTCCAGTTATAAGAGACTAAATCTGAAATTAGGGAATCTCAATTTAGCTGGTAGGCTGGGGGACAACTTCTCAGCTTTAAAAAAGATGAAACTAATGACTGAGTAATTTGTTGTTACCTTGTAAGCTTGGAAGAGAGATGTCAATCAAAAGACAAGTCTTGCCTTATTTCTGAGGCATGCCATTTGAGTGTGTCGATTTACTAGCTTTTCAGGAAACCGGCTCTTGCTACAGAGCAGCCTGAACAGATACGCACGCTTCTTATTGTAGGGAGCATTTCTACAACCAAAATCTGTCTTTACATGCTGTAATTTCATACTGTATGTTTGTATCCATGAAGCATTTGACCCGGATAGAAGTACAGTCCTTCATTTCAGGTTGTGGTGTTTTCACATAACAGGAAAACTCCTCCTTAACCTGATGGACCATACAGAAGTTGTTAGAGATTTAACCTTTGCCCCAGATGGCAGCCTGATCTTAGTGTCTGCATCCAGAGACAAAACACTGAGAGTGTGGGACCTGAAAGATGATGGTATGTGTTTGAATTTATCTGCTGTAATGCAAAGGAGAAATACCCATATACTCTCCACTGTTATAGCTATAAACTTGGTTTAATCTTGTTCTGTTAGTTGCTCTCTTGAAATTCTCTATCTGTGTGTACCCTAAAGGTATAAGCTGGAGTTGGGTTAAGTTAAAGGAGTGCATGAAGTGACCTTTTTGAACAGGGACACAGGATTTAGAGGCTGCATGACGGAATTTTTATGGCTGTGTAGAATGACTCTGCAAGATGATGTTTGGATAAATAGTGTAATATTTTATAAAGGAAGAACTAATTTCGAAAAGCTTTTCAATTTGAATGTGTCATATTTAATTGATTCTTACAGGAATGTCTTTTTTTTTTTTTTTTTTTTTTAAATTTTTAGGAAATATGATGAAAGTGTTGAGAGGACACCAGAACTGGGTATATGGTTGTGCATTCTCTCCAGACTCTTCTATTCTCTGTTCTGTTGGAGCTAGTAAAGCAGTATGTGTCAGAGTTTCTTCTTCCTTAAACCTACTGAATTGTGTGCAGAATCATTTTAAATCTAAGTAACATTAAGCTTGTGCTCGGTGTCATGAACTTCTAATGTTTTATGATGATGTAGAAGTGCATGAAATTAAACTAGTAAATGGTGCATTGAGACACTGACTTAGGAACTGAACTTGCACTGCTTTTAGTGGAAAAACTGTGTAAGCATTCTTTGAGAAGTAGTTCTAAACATCTGCACGTTTGTAGTATAAAACCAAAGAAGACTAAAGCTTCCAGTGCTAAAAGATACTTAGATTAATGCATAAAACTATTTTGTTACTGTTTTTATCCTTTCTATTTCCTGCTCAATGAGGACTTTTCAAAGTCCAAGCCGGTCATGTTATCTCCCACTGAATAAAAATGTTTCTACGTGTTTTCCATACAAATGGCATTGTATCTAAAAGAGCTAGAGCGAAGAGCAGCATGCGGGTTTTGTTTGCACCCCTACTCTAGTGCCCTGCTAGAGAACTGAAAGCAGTGCAGGTGAAGCACATATGCCAGAAGCCGCTTTGCTTGGCACTGAAGAATCAGGATGGAGCAGAAAGGGGGATTCCGGCTGGTCAGGGGGGCTTTGCAGGTCGCTAAACGAAGCCCTGTGGCGCTGAGTAAAAAGCACAGTTCAGTCTTTGGACTTTTTACGGATGACTGTTCAAATGCATTTTATACTTTATCAGTGCAGATTTGACAGACTAGCTGAGGCCTGGGTTTTGTTTTCTCGTTAACTAGAGCAGATGTGGATGTATACGTTGCTATCTTCAGGCTGTGTGTTTTCCATAAGCTTCTTGCTTTCCCTGTCACAGGTGGTGGCAGCAATATTGGTGTGATTGAGGTTAAGCTGGCACCACCCACACAGGAGCACAGTGGTGTTAGCTGGGCAGAGAGTGGCATCTCTGGCTGCCAGGCTGGGGGAGAACTTTACCGTAGGACGAAGTAACCTTGCCTTCGACTGCAAGGTGTACTGTACGTACGCAGGTGCTGGTTGATGTCCACTTTCTGCTTTCTTTCTTTCTTTTTATTTACTTATTAAAAAAAAACAAAACAAAACCTTTCACAGCAGTGAAACACACTGACTCCTAAAACTTAGTTTCCGGTTGTAAGGAATGTTGGAGTCTCCTTGGAGAAATTGGTCACCACATTTATAACTGCCTGTAAAATGGTTCGGTTTTTGGCAGTATGTGAGGCACTAAAGCTATGTTTGCTCTGCTCAAACATACAGATTTATTCAAGATGTCAGTATTTAATCTGTGCAGTAAAACCGAGTCAGGGGAAAAAAACAGGGTCCCACCGAGCTCCTTTAGGGACATAACATCTTACGCTAAAAACTTATATTTTCTGTAAAATTATACTGCAGTACGTAGATTGTTCCTATTAAATACTTCTGCACAGTCTTTATTTTGATTATATATAATGTACAACTGCATGTAAAATCCCAGAATGCTATAATCTTTTATCAATTTTTATAATGCAATATGCAATTATCCGGGTAGATTGTAATGTTAATGTCATTTTTTTACTGTTGATTTAAAATGCATAAAGTCTTTTCTAATAACGTGGTTAGACTTCCCGATTGTTTTGCCAAAGACGTAACTTTTGGCTGTGAAAATTCTTTTTGCTTGCAGTATCTGTTTCTCTTCCTAGGCTGACGTTGGTGATCCAAGCCAATTGTAAACAAGTGATCTTAAACTCAAAGGGATGCCACTGGAGTAACAATATGTTAACCTTACATTTTCTGTCTGTATATTTCTTAAAATTTTGGTAGTTACTGAAAAGAGGGGACTGTAGAGTTTAACCCTATTTATTTCTGCATATTTTAATAAAATAGTTTTGTAATACATGAATTTCAGTAAGCTACATGGTTAAATTGTGTTGCCTTTATCTTATATTTTGGCTTATTTTGTTAATAACATTTAACAAACTTGAGTTAGAACTTGCATGTCTGCTTTAAATATTTTTTTAAAAACTTGATTTTAATCTGAGTATGACACTGAGCATATTTCTTAATTGTAGTAATTCATAATGCCTGATCTTAATATAATCCTAAATAAGACTAGCAGCTATACTTTAAAAAGTAAATGCTTCCTTGCATCCCTGAGCAGAACTATAACATTAGCTTATTTAATTGCAGGTTTTTCTCTGGGATATGGATAAATACTCCATGATACGGAAACTTGAAGGACATCACAATGATGTTGTAGCTTGTGAGTTTTCTCCTGATGGAGCTTTACTGGCTACTGCATCTTATGATACTCGAGTCCATATCTGGGATCCACATATTGGAGTTATTCTCATGGAATTTGGGTAAGTAGTCAAATTTGGAAATCTTCTCCTAGCATGAAGATGACCATTGAAAATTAAGGGGTTTGTGTATTTAACTGATAATTAGACTTGGGAAAAATCTTAGCATTGGCTGCTGGAAATCCTCAAGTGGCAGAGCAGTGGGGATTGTTCTGATACCTGAGAAAGAATTTAAAGCACTGATATTTTAATGTGTACTAATTTAAGTATCTTCAGCAAAGCTGAAGTGCTCAGGATTAGAAAAGATAGAGCAGTTCAGTCTCCACTCCCGCTTTCATAGTTAAACGTTCAATCCGTGTGTTTTTCCTCAGCTTTGCGAGGCACGGCTGAAGGAAACACTCCCGCAGTTCTTAAACCTGGCGCTGTTCACTAAGTGTCTCTCTGTCTCCAGGCATCTGTTTCCCGCTCCTACGCCAATATTTGCTGGAGGTGCAAATGACCGGTGGGTCAGATCCGTATCTTTCAGTCACGATGGACTACACATTGCAAGCCTTGCTGATGATAAGTGAGTATGAGGAAAGGTTTGCAGGACTCCTCTAATTCTTCCTGAATGACATATGCTTCTAAATACTATGTCAGCTTTCTTTTCAACTGAGAAATCACTTCTAGTAGTCTGGTAGAAGTAGGTGAGTTGTCTGGTATGTGTTCATGATCATTCCGAATGGGGAAATAATAAGTGTGTACAGCAAAGATGATCTGAATAACTGAAGCCTTTAACAGCTGAGAACAGAAAGAGGTTGTAAGCAGTGAGAAATGCAAAAGGAGTTAACAAAGCAGGTGAGGCTCTTTTGTAATACTGGATTCCAAATTAGAAAGAGAACTATTCTGGGATCTCGTATTCAACTCCTGCTAATGCTGCAAGTCATATTTTGAAGAACTGTATTTTCAGAATGTGAAGAATGCTTTCTTGAGGTGACAGCAGGGGTATGAAATGACCTACAGGAGAATTTCAGGTTTCTAATTAAGACAAGCATTGTTGGGATTTCCTGTCATCTGTGACACTTAAGAGAGAGACTGTCTAAATCTCTAGTTTGGGTTACTGCTTGCTGCTGTTGAAGGCAATCTTTTATTTAATGGGCAGAGTTAAAACGGTTGAAGAACTACGAGAATATTTGCATATTAAAACGTTTATGAAAATTCCCTGAGCTCTGCTTCGGACTAGTTTCGTGTGCAACATCAAAGAAAGAATTGGGCACAACTAAAAGTCTACTCTGATAACTGCCTGCGTTGTTCTTCCCTTTTCAGAATGGTAAGATTCTGGAGAATTGATGAAGAATACCCTGTACAAGTTGCACCCCTGAACAACGGGCTTTGCTGTACTTTTTCTACTGATGGCAGTGTTCTAGCTGCAGGGCAAGTATATACTTTTTTTTTCCTTCCTAAAATGTTAAGGTAACACAAAAGGCTGCAACCTGATGCTTCTGACTTGGTTTTACTCCTGGTACTATTTGTTTAAACATGCCTGGAATAGCTGTAAAATGAAGCAGCTGATAAACCCATTTCTTATCTTTGAGAATAAGTAAAAGACAGACCCACAAACCTGTGGATTGGAAAAAGACCATTAGATAATCAGGGGCAGGGATTCTCTCGGGGCGGTGCACCCCGTGGCTGCTGGAAGAGCTGCTCAGGCCTGTCACGTAGACAATCAGCAAGTTGCTTATTGTGCTGTCGTAGCTGAAAAGAACCGGCACTGAGTGTGAGGGAGTCAGGAACAGCTCAGACTAAGCCCCGGGAAGCCCAGAGCACATCCCCCCTAACTAGCGACGTCCTAGGCTGAAGTCATGCGGGTGCAATCATTCTGGTGGGTTTATTTTTCTTTTCTCGTGCAGGACACAGGACGGCAGCGTGTACTTCTGGGCAACTCCCCGGCAAGTTTCCAGTCTCCAGCACCTGTGTCGCATGGCAATTCGAAGAGTGATGCCCACCAGCCAAGTCAAGAACTTGCCTATCCCTTCAAAAGTGGTGGAGTTCCTTTGTTACCAGATTTGAATTAAAATAAAAAATAATAATCAAACTGTCAGTTGGCCCTGCTGCTGAAACTGGCTCAACACCTTAAAGAATCCTCAAAGTTCACAGCCTTTAAGCTTAAAACTCTACAGGTTTTCAAGAGCTATTTAAAGTGATAACCTAAACGCTATTTTGTCAAAATGCCTGACAGGTGAATTTTTACTATTTATAAAACCACGGTAGAAGTATTCCTGGTGTTCTCAATTTTCTAAAGCGTAACTGTGAAAACATGTACATACATAGACATAAGCTGCTGCATGTTATCCATGTACCTTTAAAAGTTGCTTTGATTTTTACTGTCTCTCATGTATATATTGCTTCGGTAGAGCCATCAGCTGCATCTGTGCTGTAAAGTGGAAGGGTAGCTATTATTCTGGGACACTGAGTTAGAAAAAATATTGACTTAATGAAGCTTAACTGCTCTGTACGTATGCCCATTGGTCGGGGTTCAGGAAACTGAGCCGCAGGTCGGAATTGATGCTGGCTTATTTCCTGACGAGGGTCAGCCTGGCTTTTTAGAGCAACGTGTGGTGAAGTAGGTTCGGGTAAGGCTTGGAGCCTGCCTGGTGTACACCAGGAGCGCTGTCTGTGTCAGCTGGAGAAGGCCTTCATCCATCGCAGCAAACCAGGTTCAATTTCAGTATTGGGCAGTGTTAAATGTTTCCTTACATTTCTAAAAATCAGCTACTGTATTATTGCCTGATACTTTGTCTGTAATGAGAGGAGGTTACAGACTCAGCTCACTATTCTTGAACCCTGTGATATCTCTTCGGGGGTGATTCTTGGTTAATGGCCAAAGATAAGCAAAATACTTGGTTTTGCCTTCTGTTATTTATCTGTACCTGCAGATACAAAGAATGTATGCATTGCATAAAATGCCTGATGATATATATATTTTTGTTGAATTTTTTTTTTTTATTAAAAACTTGTATAAAAGTTTCCTGGTATTGCATCTGGTGACTGATTTATCAACACTATCTGCCTGCAGCCACTCTAGGGGGAACCTGCTGCTGTAGGGTGCTGTAGTTTTGCTTTTCAGGCCCACAAAAAGATCTTGGTGCCACTCTACCGACGTGTGCTGTGGCTAACAAAGTCACCAAGCTGACAAGAACTGCGTGGAGGGGGACGGCAGCTGAGCCAGCCCTGCCATGCCCTGCCCCGCCGCTTGCCTTGTCCCACCCCTGCGAGCGCAGACAGTGAGCAAGAAAACGGGTGATGCAACAGTTCACAAAATGTCCTGACAGGAGCAGAAATAGAGCAAGGGAAGAGAGATGCAAAGAAATAATTGAGAATCGCTGGATTAGAAGCTCTTAAAAGGGAAAGTGTGTTAATGACACAGAAGCAACAGTCAAAATAGGCAAGAGGAAAGGGGAAATTTCTAATTCAGCAAGGAGGAATTTGGACGCTTACTCTGGCTGGGCACCGGTATTAGAAAGGATGATGGATTTGGGGTTTTCATTGTTATATTTTATTAGTCCCCTGCAGTGATAGAAACGTCTATTCTGCACCGGGGGCAGGATGTGCTACACAGTATTTACTGATCTGCTCCATTCCTCTGCTGAGCACAACAAACCTCCGTATCACCGCGGCACCCTTGTCCAGAACTCCTCCACCGCAGGCCCGGAGCTGGCAGGCTCGGGTGGCGCGGAGTGAAGGGAAGGCCTAGATCTGGTTCCCAAGGCAAACCCTGCCGGAGTGAAGGGAAGGCCTAGATCTGGTTCCCAAGGCAAAGCCTGCCCACGCGAGCTCGGAAGCACAGGCAGCAGTGGTGCCTCCTGCACCGGGCGCTGCGCAGTTGCAGGCCAACTAAGAAAAGGTGACCAGGAGTCCAAGATCATCCAGAATAAATTTCCTTTCATAAATGTTGCCAAGCTTGAGAGATGGTTTTTTTTTTTCCTTTTAAAAGCCTTTGCTTTTCAAGCTGTATGGATTTCTTCCCACCTTTCTTCATATCGCCCCTAACCTTGCTCTGTAACCAGGATTTCTTGTGGCTGCGGCAGTCTGAACATGCAAATAACTGAAATACTGTAATCCTCTTTGGTTTTGCTTTAACTGCCAAAGACTCTTTCACATTGACACTAAAATTATTAGATTGGATTGTCACGGTGTAAATACCGCAGAGCTAAGCAGATCCTCACCTGAAAACGCAGCTCTGCACAGCTCCCTGCCAGCCCCGTCCCCACAAGGCCATCCTGCCTGGCCTCCAGACCAGGGCCGGCAGGGAGGGACCCACTGCAAACTGGTCACCAGTGAGGGCCTCCTTGGGAGCCCAGGGCCAAAGGAGCCTCTGCCTGAAGAACGGGCCTGCAGCGGCTGCCGGGAGCTGCCTGGGAGGGAAGCCAGCCCCAGAGAGACCCGCAGCCCTGGTCAGAAGGAAGTGCCTTCTCTGAAAGTGCTCTGAAAACTCTGTTTATTTTCCACATTCATAGATGGCGTTTCAGCTGAACCACTTAGGGACAGACCGAATGACACCGCTAAGTGATTTGTTTCTTTAATACCGGATGAGTTCTTCCACCAGAGCAGTTCAGAAAGAGGGTGGATGGATCCCATGACCTTTCCTTACATAGGACAGTGTTCTCATGAAGGACAGAGGTGGTGTGAGAGCCTGTGGGAAATCTGGTAAAGGTGTCAGGCAGAAACTCTTTAACCAAGTAATTCTTGCAGATCAGAACCACCCGAGTAAGGCAAATGGGTCTTCTCTGTACTGCTGCCTTCTGCACCAGGATCATTTTGTTTTCTAAACCCTGCTCCAAACAGGCACAAACCCAGCTGCAATAAGCTATTTCAGAAC
>JAVSBS010029313.1:0-14788 GCA_033124195.1 Coracias cyanogaster | reverse complement strand
TGCACAGTATCATTTTGTTTTACCAGCACCATGAACCCAGCACACATTCAGCTGCAATAAAGCTGTTTCAGAACAGGTTTGATTCTTGATGTACTGAAACACAAAGGAGGCCAGTGTAAACTTCAGATAAGTAATCAGCAACTTTGTTTAAGTCACTATAACAATATTAGTTATCAGCAAGGTTATGCCTTGTATAACTAGTTGTATTCCAGACAGAAGTTCTGGGGCAGATATTATTTATTTCTAAGATGAGATTAGAAGATCCCGAGTGCTCACAAGGAGCTGTGCTCATACACAGGAGCTGTGTAATGCTGAAGAAGTCAGAGTGGCGGGGAGCTGAGCAAAGAGCAGCGTTGCAGCGCTGCTGCTCAGAAATGTCCGAAACTGCACAGTACAAGGGGAGAGTCGTGGGTGAACTGATCCTTTGGAAAGAACCTCTGACTGAGGGCTGCGTGGCAAAGAGCAGACCTGGCCTGCGTCCCGCCAAAATGAATAGTATTAATCATGCAAGCGTGCCCTGCGGCTCCCATTCGCATCAGGAACAAACGTCTGCTCTGCTGCTATCAGCTACGACACACTGTGAAGAACTGTGCTCCCCTTGCAAGGTACAAAGCTGCCCTTCCAAGGAGGAATATTCGAGACGATAACCAAAGGCAGGAGTTTGGGAGTAGTTAAAGCAGGAAAGCTGTCACTGGGTGTTTCTGAACGAGACATAAGAAGCTTTTCCTTACTTTCCACCTCTTTACAATCTGAGCTGCCGTTTATCCGTGCTTTCTCCTGTCTATAATCTATTTCCACATCTTGTGCACGCTGCAGAAAACCATGGTGGCTTTGGCACGCCAGCTGGGCTCTACCTTGCATTCACCGTAATCTCTTGAAAGCATAAGGGCAGAAATAGCTGCTCTGATGGATATGATGGCATTTAAAAGCATCCCTCACTAAGACTGCACTCCTATTATCCAGAAGTTCGCTAGAGATAAGGTTAATTGGAGAAACAGCCGTGAAATGCAGCAGAAGCTCTGAGCTCCTTTTCGTTTTGTCAACAAATGTTAAAGAGAGAGATTGCTAAAAACTGATTCAGCAACTAGACTAGAAACATGTCATTTAAAATTGAGTTATACAAGAGAATTGTATATATACATGGTGTCATTTACTGTCCTACTAGAATAAGCACTTTTTTCCTGCTTCTTTTTATGGCTTTTTTGTTATTATTTCAATTACGTTAGGCCACAGAAATCCCATTGTGCAATGTATACATAGCAAACCAAAACGCTCACCAGGCCAGTGACCTGTGGAAACAGGTTTCCTTTTTAATGATACCAGTTTAACTAAACCCCTAAGATTTTACTGAAGCTGCTTCATGTATCGGTGTACACTACTAGCCCTGGAAATTCACATCTTCCCGTGCACCTGCGCAGCAGCCACTAGGGTATGTTTTGACAGTGCTATTAATTATTGACTAGCTCCTTCTGGTCACAGCAGAAGAAACACATCCAGAGGAAAGATTCAAAAGAGAAATATTGCTTCACCGTAATTGCGTCAGGGGAAAGAAGAAAAAAAAAAAAAGAAAAAGAAAAAAACCCATCCAAGGTCCACTGCAGATAACAGTAGTGAGAAGACTTAGTTTGGGAAGAACTTTGATCCTGATGTGGCATGTCACGAGCCTGAGATATCTGTTTGCTGCTGTCCCAACCAGAGAGTGTTCTGGGTTTTGTTAGGCCATCGGCATTTCTGAAATGAGGATACTCCAGGAACAGGGGCAGCTGAGAAACTACCCGAAAGACCTCAGCAACACGTCTGCAAAAGGAGACATCCTAGAAGGGCTACAGGCCACCTGGCATCAAAGGGAGGTTTCTAATGCACCAAGTGATTTTCTTGACACCAGTTCCACGGGCACTGTTTGTTCTGTTCTCATAAGCAAGTGAAGCAGCAACAATTATCCCACTCAGGAAGAACAAACAAGAATGAGGTGGGTGGCACATTTTTCCTGTTGTTGTATAAATGAGCACTAAATCTGCCTGCAATTCACTCATGCCATTTCTCTGATCTCAGAGCTATCGTAGGTGAGTCTGATCTATGGCCTAGAAACCCCTCTCCTGACAGTGCTCCAACACAACATCGTGAATAAAGATCTAGCTAAACAGAGGGCACCATGACAGTATCTGACAAACAGCCAGATCCCAGTCAGTCATTTTCAGAGCAAAGAAAGACTTGCAATGGGAAAGGGGACTTGGAACGCTTGGTTGTGCTATGACACGGGCTGCAGTGGGGATGAGTGCCTCCATCCAGCCGCGCTGTGTGGAGCTCAAACACGGTGGTGCCCAGCTGAGCACCAAGGTTTCCTTCCTGAGCCTGGGAAGCGCTCCGTATTTGTGCTGTAATTGGCATGATAATCCCGCTTCTGGAGAGGTGGCAACTGTGTGGGCCTTTGCTGTGGTGTCCCACAGGAAGGTACAAAGACCACTTGGCTTCACAAGGTTTATTTACTGCATCCACTGGCTCATGAGACATTAGAGAAGCTGGAAGTGGACTGACCTGCTTCTAGGTGTGTGTTGGGCAAAGAGCTGCCAGCATTGGCATTCAGCCAAGACAAGTGTTGCATCTTCCGATGTGACCTTCCTGTAACAAAGGCTTGAGCCACTAACTCCCAGAACACACGCTGCCCTGCTGTGGGATACACGCTGCACAGCCAGCCTCGCGCGTGGAGAGGAAGGGTCTCCTTGCAGCTCATCGGCATAATCAACCTGGAGGGCTTCGTTTAAACAAAACTGCTACTGTCTGCAGAACAGTATGCAGGCCAGATCGCGAGCTCTTTTGGTGACAGACTCACAAAGAAATGAATTCAATATGTCCATCAGAACTTCTTAAATTGCCCTTTTCCTATGGAGCTCTTTGCCCAAGAAATCTAAGCCAGCACCAGCCCTCCTATTTCTGTGACAGAGATCAGCTGGGAGAATGTTTTGTGCAATAGGATGTGTAGAGAATGGTTGCTTCTTTTTAGTACCAGTTCTGTCTGGTAGTTCATAAGAAAAGAGGCATGGAGTGTTTTTTTAGTCCAGTTTTTTCCTTGAATCTACAACAGTTCTTGCCTTCAACAGCAGATGTTATTAACTGCTTATTATCCAGAAATAAACCGGTATTTTGAGTAACCGAGTATCTCAAATCATACTTTAATAAAAATGTAAGTCAGTAGCATATATGGAGAAATATAAGGATAATGGGACTCAGAACGCTTCTGGAAATCGGTGAATGTTTGAATTCCTTTCCTTTGTGCAATACAGGAGCGTCCTT
The DNA here is from genome assembly GCA_033124195.1 of Coracias cyanogaster. Lineage (NCBI taxonomy): Eukaryota > Metazoa > Chordata > Aves > Coraciiformes > Coraciidae > Coracias > Coracias cyanogaster. The sequence continues at coordinate 11,497 of JAVSBS010029313.1, read as the reverse complement.
TACTCAACAAGTCTCTCTAGTCCCAAGAACTCCCAAGTTAAACAGACAGGAGACAAAGCTGTGAACAGAAAACATAATCCCTCACTTATAGGTAAATAAACGAGGCACAGAAAGGGACTCCAAGGAAAACTGTGGCCAACCACAGAATTTGATTTTCCCCCTGATGTGGTAAGACAGTACCTTTAGCACACGCCTCAGAACAAATATCAAATGTAAATATAGTTCTTTAAAGCCAGCCTGCAGAGACCACTCCAGAGAACGTACTGCATTCATCACAGGTGTAGCTTTCCTGCTGTTTTGATTTCCTCTGCTCTTTGGAACCACTAGTCCTGATTTCACACCAACTAACAATGCCCTTAAAAGCTCAATTTCTAGAGCAAAATGATGGGAGCTGAATCTCATCCCAAAGCAAGAGGAGCAAACTTTTGTTGTATTTCTAGAGAAATGTTTGAGAACATGATCTCAGATTATTTCTGTACCAAAATCAAGAGGCACCGAGGTACCTGGACCATGTCATTTTCAAGGCCACATGCTCTTTAAGGACAGGCTCAGCATTTTGGACTGACCCTCAGGCTTCAGATGAGCTCGGCTGGCAGCCCTACACCTTGTGGGGGTTTTTACCTTCACATAGGACCTTGGCTGGGAACTGTTCAACTACTCCTGAAGAGCTGGGATTGCTTTGACTTGTTGCTGTATTCATTTGCCAGGAAAAAAAAGGCACGGGGAAGGAAGGAGAAGACACTCCCTTCAAAAACAAAAAAATCCAGTTAAAAATTGTCATGATGGATCTGTGAGAACTCGCCAGAGCAGAAGCCTTTCTGGGTCTGCAGTGCTCTCTGCTGGTGGCACACACTGCTGCTCACCTGGTGGGAAGGGAAACAGCCTCGTCCATGGAAACGGAGGGAGCTGCTGCCTTCCCGGCACGTCCCCTTGGCTCATAGTTCTGGAAAAAGCGGTGAACTCTGTGTTGTCAAGCCTCAAGGTGCCACCTGCTCTGTAACTGCAGAAATCGCTTGGAAACAAGAGAAATGTGGCCAAAAAGCCAGCATCCGGCGCTAGCAAATGTTGCTATCCTCCATGTGGTGTGCCTGGTGTCAGCTGCCACGGGCCTACGGAGCGGAGCTCCTACAAGCTCTACTTACTGCAGTAAAACTTAACTTTCCAGTAGCTGCAATGGTTACAATACCGGCTTCCTTCAAAGGGTACGGTGAGGCTGTGCTGACAGCAACGGGATTCTCCTACAGCCCAGCTGCAGGGGCAAAAATTCCAGTGTCTCAGGCGGTCTGAGGACAGGAGGCTGACGGGGAGCATGAGAGGGTGCAACTGCCTCTGATCCCAGTGGCTGTTCACTAACTCCAGAGCTGCTAACACCAATGCTGCCGCCTGACCCTGTGGCTCCTTCACACTGCTGCTGTCTTGAACTGTAACTCGAGGCAGAGGGGCTCTGGGAAATCGGCTGCCAAATGGGTTCCTCAAGCGTGCCTGCTCACCTCTGCAGGCTCCTGGGACAGGGCCCTGATGTTCCCTGCTCACCTCCTGTCTTTATGCACCAAGGTAGAGCCTCTGAGGTCAGAGGGGAGAAAGTAGCTCTTTTGCAGGTAATAAAACCGCAGGGGGGTGTTTGCCCAAGGATTTGCAGCTTGGCCTGGGTCTGGAGCTAAGACTCCTGCAGCTTCTCTACTCTGCACTGTAAGAGCTGTTTGCATCCTGCCGCAGACAGAAGTTGTCAGCTTCAGGGAAACAAAATGAGCTGTGTGGGATTTTCTGCCCCGTTAGTGTCCTGGCTTCGAAGTGGCGAGCTGCTCGTGTCCATCACAGGCAACAGCACGGGGCGTGAGAGCAAACCCCTGACTGCTTTTGTTTCCCCTGCTTTAATGTGGAAAGAACAAAAGCATCAAACACAAGCAGTCCCAGAAAACCAGGCAAGTGGAAGACTCCAGTGCTTCCTTTTCCCGACGCACACCTCTGTTGGCCCTTCAGCCTCTCATCCCTCCAGATACTCAGGGTCAGCCGGGCCACAAGTGACCTGCCGCCCTTGGAGAAGGAGAGGAAGGAAATCGCACATTGCGCACGGCTTTCCAGGCCTTTCTGATACACTTCGTGGATGAATCACCAGAGCGCGAGGGCAGCCCGACGGCGACTGGAGACTGGCATCTATCAAATCTTGCTTTCCTCTTTTCAAGTCGCTCACTTGACATCTGCAAGCAGTATTTTTATGGCCCCGCAAACAATTGTGCTTTTGTTTGGCAGGGCTGTATTGGAAGAGTCTTTTTGCTGGAAAGTGTCAGGCAAGTTCCAGCTAAAGCTGCTTATTTTCATCACTTCTGGGAAAGACCAGTCTGGCTACCAGCCTGAGGAAGAGTGGAAACTGCTCTTCCAGCAAGTGTTGAGGAATTGCTCTCTGAAGTTGTCCCAAACACAATGAAGCCATCAGTCACCACTTTATAGAGTTCTTCTGTCACACGTAGATGACATTTTGTTAAAGAATTGAGGTTTTGTTGCAATTTTAACATCCTAAAGTTCTGTTTTGCTCATCATTCCCAACCCGAGTCTTGCAAATATGGTCTTTCACTGCTATAAAGTTAACAGTTCCTTTTCCAGCAAGGCAGCTGTGGGAAAGCTGGATTTAAGATGCAGGTAACTTGATTCCACTTCCACCTCTGCAGTCATCTTCCTGTTTCATGTGGCCTCAACATCTCGCTACCTCAGTTCCTAACACTGTCCCATTACCTTCTATGTGACCTGTTAAATCCATGCTTTCAAACATCTAAACAGTGATAGGAAGCTAATTTCAAAACAATTAAAATAAAATTGTGTTCTTTATTGCCTTCTTCTGGGACCCATGCAGCCATACTGCAAGATTCTTTTATTCTTTTTTCTGAAGTCATGAAGAATTTGCACATATTTTGTCTCTGAAGTGAAAGCTGAGGTTGACGTGAAACCATGTGACGCCAGGAAATGGGGCTTTTCAGTGAAAACACTGCAACACCAGCTGTAAGATCATGGGGCCAGGCAGATGAGTACGAGGGGCTGAGCTCCTCAGGTGGCAATGGCAAGGTCTGCGGATCAGGACGATATCTCATATTCAGGCACCATCCCACTCCGTACCATCAAGGTAACTTTCTGATAGCTACCACAGGAAGAATGTTTCTGTTGCTTTTTAAGGGATAGCAGCACCTAGATTTGCTACTGAACGCTTCCCAGGGACAAGCGGTTGCAAGGCCAGTAACGAGGCTTCTAGTGAAAAAACAGCCAAGGGATTCTTCTGTTAGTAACCAGCAATGACGCCACTTTGCTCTCTCTCATCATGAGGACGTTCTGTTCAAATGTATGTTTTTCTAACATGGCAACGTGGATGTGAACAGCTGCTTCCCAGACTCACACCTGGGGCTGCTCCGTGCCAGCTCTGGCAAGAAAGGAGGAATAGGAAACACTGGAGAGAGGAGGCAAGTGTAAAACGGGCGTGGTCGGAAGGCAGGGCTCTCCATCCCTGCACCAATAATGCCGTGTTTTGCTCCCTGGTTTCCAGACTCAGAGGTGCGGCCAAAGAAGCCTCTTCCTTGTTGACAAAGCAACCTCAGCCCTGCAACATCACACCCATCATTTATCTTTCAGAAGTCTCTTTAAGGAAGTGCATTTAGGAGGGGTTGTAACCAGGCGGTGCTGATGGTCAGGAAAGAAGTTCCAGGAATAGCAGGTATGAAGTCATGTCTCTAGCCCACATGCAACCCAAGGACTATTTTTAGGAAGAAGCCTAAACTGGAAGTTTAACAGTGGGTCTTTTAGGACTTATCTCTGCTGTAAAGATGAAGATAGTTAAGTGAGCATTGCCTGAGCTTACACAGTCACATGAACTACCTGAGGGACTTTTTCAGTGGAGCACAGAAGTTAAAATTAGCAAGTGCATGGAGAATGTTAAGGGAAATGCGTGAGTGGTGTTTACAGAGGGAGGGGACCTTGGGTGACTTGCATGACATGCGCTGCGAGTCAGGGCAAGAGGCGCCTTTGCTACTCCTACCTTGTGTTTACTCCTGCGTGTAGTATGACTACCATGGCCTCATTAATAGTGTCTAAGCATCACCTATGACACCACAATACCTTTGGGAGGCAGAGAAGTTCTGGAGCACATTTGAAACACAGAGAAGCTGGGGAACCTACCCAAAGGCACACACAAAGTCTGTGTCACATCAGGGATGTAAATATAGGTTTCCTGTGTCTTCACCTCACAGCAGCATGATGGAGGTGTGCATTCTTTCTTTAAAAACAAAAGAAACAGGGCTGGCTGCTGGTAATGAGAAGCTAGAATGTTAATGATGCCTTATTTCTTCGGGAATGTGCTGATTATTTGATAACCAGTGGAGAAACAGAATGAATGAGACTTGTTAAACTACTTAACCTACTAACAAAATGTTAAGATCTAGAAAAGCGAATGCTGTTCTGTTTTCCTTTTAATTGAGGCCCACTATTGGTCACCACCTTTTTTGTTCTGAGTTAGAACTTTAATTTCTTTACTTATGCTCAGGACCCGCTTGCTGGGCCAGAGGGACCTGCTGTGGCTGCCTGAGGTCAGTTTCTTTAAATAAAAAAGTAATCCAGATCAATGTGGGATTACAGGGCACAAAATCTCCTCATGGCTAAGCAGGGTCCGTGTTCTTGGATGGCAGAACTGCTCTGAAGTTTTAGTCTGAAAAAAAAAGACCTGGCTTCTTGCTGGCTGCTGGGTTCCCCTCCCAGCGCTGAGCTCGCCACGGTGCTATTCTGCTTTTACCTGTGGACCAGCAGTGGTCCAGCCCAAAGGCTGTGCTTCACGCAGCCCGGGCACCCCACAGCCACCCCCACGCCTGCTTAGCTAGGAGGACAGAAGCAGCCCCGGGTGCTGAGCCCCACAGAAAATCTGTCTTGTTCTCGGGTGCCAAAAGGTCAGCTGAGCAGGCAGGAAAATCCAGCGCTATACAGTTGGCACCCTCACTTCCCTCGCTGCTGTTTGCTTCCAGCAGTGCTTCTGGGCACAGGAGCCAGCTTTCGGTGTTGTGGCAAAAGATTAGATCTTATCCGTGTTCACGGAAATTGTAAGGGAATTCTTGATGTGTACACCAGGGCAAACCCAGGGCTGTGCCGAGCCAGTGACTTCCACAAGGAGCCAGATCTCTCTCAGAAATTGTCTTAACACACATACAAAACCACCCCTGATTTTAGGGTCTTTGTGTTAGGACACTTTGTCATCATACAGTGCCTTTCCTGTGTCTTGTTCGGTTTTCCCTATTTCATTTTTATCTCCTATGAAATCATCACTAGCAGCAGGAGCTATTTTAATTGTCTCCGTGCTTCTGACTGAAGAAGTAGGAATGTGTTGCTCCGACTGAGGCTCAGCAGAGGCACCAAGCAAAGTGCTCAGAGCTCACTTTAGGAAGAATCTTTACACCAGGGTTCCCGACACAGAAGGTGTTACGCTACCAGCTACCATCAGGTGCCACAGACCCCTGACCCCCACAAGAAAGGAGGGATGTCCACAGTGACTGGTGGCTCTGTCCACAAGTGTCCATTGTGGTTGCTGAATGACACATCTGCCTGCTAGAAATAGACTTCAGATGAACCCACTGAGTCTGAGCGAGCTTGCAGCTGGCCGTCAGCCTGAAATGACTTCAAAGCTCCAAGCTGGGCCCAAGGGGTCCAACATCCTCTTCCTCCGAGCTTGCACAACACCTGTGCTTGAGCAGCAGCCACCACCAGGAGCTCCTTTTCCTGACCAGAGATGCTAAGACCTACACATCAGGAGCTGAAGGCAAAGCTGTGCCAAAAACATCAAAGTCAACTTGTATTGGCAACCACACCTTTGACGAAAGTGGGCTGTTGCAGGGCCTTAGCAATGATTTTAGAATAGCTGTGTTTAAAAAAATAACGACTTCAACAACAGGAAACAAAGAAGGGAAAGATCTGAAACCAAAGGTCTCCAACAGGGAATACACTACAGACTACAGCATGGGACTGCAGTGATAAGACTGAAACCACTACAACAGCCACCTGAAAAAATATTTCATCAGAACATGAGGGTACCTAAGTCTTAGAGACTGTTTCTGTGTAGTGGAGACGGTCTGAGGTCACCTCTCACAGTTATCTCCACATGGCAGCTATCGTTGAGGGTGCAATGGGCAGGTGGAGGGGTAGGTACCATTCCCTTCAGACTGATCCAGGCCACCTGGAATGCATCTTATTTCGTCATGCCCACAACAAGAGAAACCCTACGCTGTCACAAGCAGTGCTGAAAAGAGAGTAGGTTTGACCATGATTTATGCAGTGAGTCTGTTAAGACCGCTACTGATTTACTCCATCTTCTTACACACCCCAGAGTCTCTTGCTCCTGAGGTCTATATGAAGGTTTATATATATATATATATATATAAGCACACACACCTCTGCTATCTTATAAACACACACACAGACGGATTGTAAATGTTTTGAGGCAAGAACCATTTTCCTATTCTAGATGTGTCCCTAACTATATTCCCTAGTGACGCCAAGAGTGGGGAGACAGTCCCTGACTGAGGCTTCTGGGGAAAAAAACATTAATAAATGCATGGCACGATAAAGAAAATAGTATTTAGGTTAATAAATAAGACAAATAGGTCTACAGGAGATGCAAGAGGCTTCTGTAAGTAGAAGGACTGGATGTGGGGAGAGCAGCTTGCATTCGCCTGCGGTGTAAGTATTCCTTGTGCATCAAACACAGGGACACGAGGCAAGAGGACAGGGAGCAGAAGAGCTCCGACTCTCAGCTTGTTTATGCTGCTGTTATTTCAGAGGTTGCAAGAGGGCTGCTCTTGATTTATGTACAGCTAAAGAAAGCCGGTCCTTCATCTGTCCTGCCCGTGGCTCAGCTAAAGCACAGAGAGGGATCTTTCAGTTGTATTTTACAAAATTCAGGGACAGGGGTAAAGAAAATACAGAATATAAGGGGAAGAAAGAACTAAGTCCAGCCTCACCCCCTAGCCCCACGTGTACACACACGCATGGAAATGCTCGGCGGCTGCAGGACTGCCTTTCCCGAAGGCGATGGCCTCTGACACCCAGCACCCCCGCCTGTGAAGTCAACCTGATGAAAAGAGCTGTCTGCCGGCAGGATTACAGCTTTTCATTTCCTGCAATTGTCCAAAGCTCCCGCTGCGGGGATGCTGCAGGGACGTTCCTGGGATGCTGCTGGGATGCCGTGGGGATGCTGCTGGGATGCTGGTGGGACGAGGCAATGCCAGCCATGCTCGGCAGCCCTCTCCCAGGCTGGCAGCGGCCCGGCTCGCCCGGCTGCAGAGGGCACCAGAGCCTTGGGAAGCAATCCCGCTGTAGCCAAAGCCAGCAAAGGGCTTCTCTGCCAGGGCTGGGGGCAAAGGAGGCTGCGAGGGGGCAAGGGACGAAGCCCAGATCCTACTGCAGGTGCCAGTTGTAGCTGTGCAGCGTTACGGGGATACCCTGAGTCCTGTTACAAAACACTTCTTCTGCTTCGGGACCATCTGGCACCGCTGCCGCAGTGCCGGAGCCGTGGTACCGCTCGGGCAGTGTGCAAGGGAGGAGAGAAGGGGATTTACAGCCCTGAGGGAGACTCGGTTCATCTGGGTAGTGGCTGCACGCCAGAAATAGTAGCAATAAACACATTGGCCCAACCAGCTCAATTTATTACTTGAGTAATTTCCCGGATTGGGAGAAAACGCAAAATTGTGCAATGTTATTGGGTGGCTTTTTTCTCACTGTTGTGTCACCTCAAGGCACGGGGGATGTCACCAAAAGCTGCAGGAGTTGCTCATCTCTGAGAGAGCCCATGAAGCCCCAGCTCTGGCAGGTGAGCTCCGGCCCTCCTGCCCGGGAAGGCAGGATCCCGGCGCAGCAAGGGCTGTCGCCTGCACAGCCACAGCAACGCTGGCGCAAGCGTAACCCACTCAGCTCGGACACACACACTTCTGCCCCCGGATTTGCTAGAGCAACGAACAAAAGCTCTCATAGAATTTGCAGACATGTAAAAGGGGTTCAGGGCTCATACTCAAAGGCTTTGCAGAACACCTGGGAAGGTCGCAGTGCAAGTGGGACGTTGTCCTCACTACTCTCCTTCCTTACGCATCTGGATGCATTAGGAAGCAAAACAATCCACACGAGAAGGACTTTCTCAGACGAACTTCTCTGGCAGTTAATCACACAGCTACCTTGTTTAGGGAACTAAGTGTTTGGTGGAGGGAAAGCAGCACTACAGACCTGCGAGAGTTTGAGGTGCGACCACGTTCTTTAGCTTCTGACAAATGCAGGGAGTCTGTGTCCTTCTCTGCCTTAACTGGAGGATGCTCTTCATGCGATACAGGGAGAACGGGTTAAAAAGCCGAGTCTGGTTTTGGCAGAAAGAGCAATAGTTTAGAGACAAGCCAATTGGGAGCCTTTTCAAGACTTCAAGAGACACTGGATCAAGCCCACAGGGAACAGGAAATAAGCACTACTCTTATCTGCAGCATCAGTGCTTCACGTTCAGCCTCCATAGACAGCTAGCATCTGTTGTGCAGCTCTGCTCATAGTACTGAACTGTTTATCCATTTTTATCCCAGCATCTCTAAATAGCCCTATTCTGTGTGAAAATTGTTGAACCTTCTCCTGTAAATTCCCAGTGGGAGACAGGTAAGATCTCAGCCCTTAACATCCCAAACGTGTCAATATTTTGAATTTTCGTCTGACAAGATCCTTCATTCCCAGTGACAGAAAAGGACTGCATTTTCCTATGACCTCATAATTTTCTCCTTTTGTGACATCACTGCAAACAGTTATCTAAGTAACTTGATAAGCCCTTCAGCATTACTTTTGGGTTTTTTTTTTCCCTTTCAAATCAGTAAGAGCTCCACTGTTGCTACAGATAAGCAGCCATTTGGGGTTATGTGAGTGCAAACTGCAGATAAGATGACAGTCTCTTGGAGGCTTTTGTTGCCTCTTTTTGCTAGTGCCTTTTTGTTTCTCCCGCTCTTTATATGAAAGTTCTCAGAGGTTGTTCTGTGTCTGTGGGAAAGTACAGTGATTGCAACTGCTTCTACAAGTGCTTGTGGAATCTGCACTGCCCTTGGGACTCCCAGCCTAAATCTGCAAGTCTCGCTTGCCTGTGTGAGCTGTCACCCCCCTGCAATGAGAGCCTTTCCCCAGCACTCCTGCAGAGGTGCCAATCTTCTCTGTTAAAGATGTCTGTGACACAGAACCTGGGGGGCCAGGACCCTTCCATGATGAAAATGGATCTTGTTTCTGTGTGCTCACAAAGCTTGCACTGGAGTTGTACCAGGCTACAAACTGCTTTTCATCTATGTTTTCACAGCTCTTAGGAACAGAAAGGAGCAGTTCTGACCATCCAGCACACATCTCCTGGGTCAGAGCCTTCTCCTGTGATGCCCTGACTACATTCCTGTGCTTTGCTCTCATGGTCACAGGTAATAATCAGAAGGGAGTGCCCTGTCACATGGGGGATGAGCCAGTCCCATCTATGTCCCGATTTTCAGGGTCAACAACCCCCTAGATCATTTCACACTTACAGACGACACAGTGGCAGCCCACTTCCAGCTCTGCCAGTAACCCACAACGAGCTTTCCTTCCTGTCTACCCTGGGTCCTGAAAGGCTTTGGGCAGCACTTGTCTCTCAAGTCAGTTCAGGACCTCTGGAAAGTTCCTCTGAATAGAAGTCATAATGATAAATTACTCCTAATTAAATAAGCAACCCTTTGAAAAACCTTGTGAAAGAAGTAGTTAGGTAAGTTTTATCAGCCCCAGTTTACAAGGAGATCACAAGATTACCTGTGAGATAGGCCCAAAGCTACATATCACATGGAACCAGCAGGCAAGCCAGGACTGCATTCCTCGCCTAGCGCCACACTGTAATCTCCAGAGAGTGCTCTGCCTCCAAACCCAGCCTTTGTGGTCAGGGCCTCATTCTCCTGAAAGAGTTTTCTTCACCTTTCTGTATCATAACACGTGATGGGAGAGGCAATCCTTGGCTATGAGGGGTCCATCCTTGTCTGCAGGTAACTGCAACACTGACTAAACCTGCCTTGCACCTTGCTAGGGCTCATAGGGAGCACCAAGAGAAACCAGCCCCACCTCTGACTACAGACTCTCCCAGCATCCCTCTGATTCAGGCAGTTTAATTGGCACCAAAGATAATCAATTACGGCTGGTCCATAAGCATCTGGATTGATCACTCTCAGCTTTTTGTCACTCCCCCACCGATGCACGTGCACAGGGCCCCATGACCTGTTGTTTTTCAGTCTCTTTTTCCATAATGCTTCACCCTCTCCACCACACCTGCCATTATGGAAACACTGAATATATTTGTGTATCTTCTGTTGCCTGCAATATTTTAACTTAACTTATCAGGGCATCTGTGTTTCCTGAGAAATCTCTAAAGACATTCTATCTTGTAGAAGGGCGGTGTCACAGGAGGTTGAGGAACAGACTGCTCAGGCAGCGTTCTCCCTACATCACACTAGTTAGACGGCACTTCTGCTCTCTCAAAAGAAAAAAAAAAGGCTGTCTTAACATGTTTATAACTGTTGCTTCATCCTAGAAAATAGATATCCTGAAGGAAAAAAATCCCAACAGGTATTTACTATTTCTGCACCTCCTGATATTCTTATTATCTGTTGTTGTGGTATCTTTTTGATTTCTCTGCATGTAATTGCCTCAATGTATATACCTTTGAAGCACCTATTGAAAAGAAAGGGTTAAATAAAAATACTCTATGCAGCAGATGTGCATCATGCCTTTGCTAAATGTCACACCTCTCCGATGTTCACCAACTTCTGGCAGCCCGCTTTCAGCAGGAATGCCATATGTAGGGTTAAAGGAAGCGACAAAACAAGGACTTTACTTTTTCCCCGCTCTGTAATTCCCCGCTGCCTCTCCGGGAGCACAGCTACTCTGTCTGGGGATGTGTCGGCGTGTGCTCACTGCAAGAGCCTGGGTGACTCGACTCAAGGAACGAGCGGAAGAGGGGACAGCCATCCATTTCCAGCTTACCTCTCAACGGCTGTGTGGCCCTATATGATCAGTCGGGCTGCCTGTGCGTAACCTTTCAGATGTGTCAAGTAATTCTCTGAGAAAAAAGCAATTTGGATTTTGCGGTCACCTGCACGCTCCAGACAAAGCGCTTCTTATCAGCAGGACATTGATGAGAACTTTTCCTTGGTGTCTAATCAGTAATGAGTTCATGCTACAGCTTGGCGCTTTCATCATGAGCTTATCTTCCCCAGACAGGTAGGGATTTAATTACCTCTACTATCTTCACTTTTCCATGAAATTTGCTTGAAATCAATAAATACTTTATTAGGGAGTCTCACAAGCTGCCTTGATCTACCCAGCATTCTCGGGAGGACAAGCAGCACACCACGGGGACCAGAAGCCGGCGTGCCCCCGGCTGTGTTCTGGTGCCCAGTCCACCTCTTGCCCCTGCGTCTCATGCACTGAGTCAGTGGCTTGGACTGAGAACTGTCTGTGT
>JAVSBS010029311.1:34547-44785 GCA_033124195.1 Coracias cyanogaster | reverse complement strand
ATTAATAATAAAACATAAAATCATAATGATTAAATCACCCAACAATTATTTATTAATTTTACCATTATTTTGCATTCATTTTATATGTTAATATTATTCTGAGTTCTTCTATTAAGCATATTTTTGCTACTCTATACAAATAAAATTAGTACAGAAGATATTAATTATGATTTTGTGACCATAGGTTTGCATAGATTCTGTGTGACTGTGGTAGCTCATGTACTTTCTAACAACTTCAGGATTTAGAAATTGGAATGGAAGACAACTACTTCTTCCGAAAAGATCTGGGAATTTCCAGTTAGCACACAGGTCCACTAGGACAGCATAGAGAAAAGAAACCAGGATTTCCTTTCAATCCCATTTTAATTCTAGATTAAAAAATATAGCATACACATCAGGTTGATGAGCTCTTTAACATAAAGTCCAGTTTTTACTCAGGAAATAATGCTATTCTTCGTTGATAGATTGATAACAGTATTTCAGTGGCAATTATAGACAGAATACATTTTCTTAGGTGTAGGATAATTTTTACTTCTCTTATTAGGTGATGTTTTACACAATAACTTCCCCTGCATCACATTTCTAAAGTTCTTACCGAACAGTTCACCAATGTCACTGATAAGCAAGGAAGCCACTATAAACTTAGAGTGATCATAAGATGAAACTCTTGATGGTAGGATCATAGAATCATAGAATTGGAAGATCATCAAGTCCAATGATTAAACCAGCAGTGCCAGGTCACCACTAAACCATGTCCCTAAGCACCACATCTACATATCTTTTAAATACATCCAGGGATGGAGACTCCACCACTTCCCTAGACAGTCTGTTCCAGTACTTTTCTGTGGGTGCTGACAGCTGGCCTGCAGGCCTCACAGAAAGCTGTGACCTTGACTAAATCAAACTGTAGCCTTGGAAGAAGATAAACAGCTTTTGAGGAATTTGAAGAATGTAAAGAAGGATGTTGACAGAAGCTAACGAAGACATGTGGGCAAGAAATGTTAACCAATAAGAGAATATTAGTAATGAGCAAAACCAATTATTGTGTGACACGATGGTTTAGAGATAAGCTAGAGAGTATAAAAGGAGATCTGTAAAAAATAAAGTTTGCTATTGTTGCTATTGATGCTAAATTTGTCCAGTGTCTTGTCCATCTCAACTACAAAAATGTTTCTTCTTAATCAATAAATAAATTCAATGTCTACAGAAGGTGATCTGCAAGGAACACCAAGATACCTCTGGGGAGTATCTCTAGGTACTCCAAGTACCAGCTTATACCGCTAATCACGTAAGGAACATTATCATGTCTGATCTCTTTTCCATCTCTTCTGACCTATGGAAAACTGTATGCACTTCCAGGCAAAGGGTCATTTTCTAAATTATATTTTTACACTTAAGCACATGCATTTTTCAGTATCAGTGAATATAAAGTAATCTGATGTCTAGTGCTTAGCTATCAAAGTAGACTCTATTTAAAAGCAAATTAAGACAAAGTTAAGTAGGTATGACTAATTTCTCAGGAGGGTACTAAAGTTCACTGAGTTACTCAAAAAATGTGGTGTATTATATAGAAGTTCAACTGATGAAAGCTGCCTACAAAGGTGTATGTATACAGGGAAGTACTATGCTACATAAAAATAAAATTATAGGCTACTGATTCTGAACTGAAGAATAAATCATTTGTTAAATATCTTAGTAACTGCTGTTCAAATACTGAATATAAAAATCGGAGTTCACTACAGAGTTTCCCTATGTGGAAACACTCCAGTTAATGAGTTATTTTGTCAGATTTCTTTCTTCTTAGATATTGTACAGATCATTTCTGCAGTTCTTGCATGAAAAGAACTTGTACCAAATAAAAAAAAACCCCAATCCAACACAATCAATTAATATTTTTTTTCAATATTAGATTCCACTTCTCTTCTGGATAAGAAGGCTGACAAAATGGAAGCTGAGGGGTGGGCAATAATGGCTACAATTTATAATATCTGCATGGAAATTAATGGGAGAAAGAAGAATCCTTCTGCACTGCCAAGGCGCAAATTCTTTAACCCTGCAAAGATGAATTGCCTCTCCCCTATCCAATCTTTCATTTGATGGTTTGCAACGTGACCAGCCAAGCTAAAGAAGTCTATACTTCTTTGGAACCTGTACAGTTTTAGACAAAATTCAACTAGAAAGAACAACAGTGGGTAGAAACTGAAAAGCAGCATTTAAACAGGAAATGCTCAGTCACCATGTAAATTAGTCATTCACATAGTCACCATGTACTATGCCAAATACCATTATTCTGAGTACATGTATTTAGAAGGTTCTCCAGCTTTTCCATGCAAGACGCTTGCCCACGGAGTTCTGGCCTGTCATGTGATGTTTACTTTTTTCTTTCACATTTCCAGACCTATGGAGGTCCAAAGTCAGGAGTTCCAACATTTTAATACATTTCAGTGTTAGCAACAACTTGAGCTATGTGACAGCTCACAAGAAGGCTGACACAATCAAAAACAGGAGAGGGTTTGACCGTATGCCAACCACTGTTTCAAAACCAAGCAGTTTGGGGAGCAGCAAAATTAATGAAGTCTGAATTCCTATGGATTTGTATCCTTTGCTCATTTGTTTCCTTACTTACATAGTACTTCTAGCTCCTCAAACAGACCAAAAAGTATTATAGCCGGTCTAAAACTAGGATCAAGTGGTGCCTGGTCCACCAGCTGCTGTGACACAGTGTAACAACTGGCCTTTTTACTTGTCTTAGTGAGATCGCTAATTTGGGGTCTCTATCATGAAAGCTCTTGTCTTTCATAAAGGAATGCAGCAATCTTTTGGATTTCTATTTCTGTTTCAGAGCTGATGGGAAAAGTTCATTAATTAAAGCTATTTGGGTACAGAACATGACAGGTTAAAGGACAGACAAAATATGGACAACTGCAGACTTACTTCCTCAGGAATTAAGAGTAAAAATAAATTTCTTTAATGACTGCAACATTATATTTAATGCTTGGAAAGGTGAAAGGTATTTGAATCCTTAAAGACTCATTAAGGCCACAATAAGAATATGCTACAGATGAAGAGAAGAAACAGAAAGCTCTAGTATCCTCAAATGCTTTGTCTATATCAAGGAGAATCTCAAATGTTTTTCAGAAATTTAAGTAGAAAAACACACTGCAATTTTGCAACAACCCAATTAAAAAAAAAAAAAAAGAAAATGCCAAAAAACCCCTAACAATCTAGCAGTTCTCAAAATAACTGAGAATCAACAAAAAAATAAGAGTTTGAATTACTCAATACTCCAGGTATCAGAAAACTGCTCCACATTTTCAGTGCTAAAATAAACTTGGCAAAAACACCCTTTGTGGAAGGGGAATTGATACCATTTTACAATGTTGTGGTGCTGTCTCCTAATTTTTTTGTGCAATTCTCTCCGTAGCTTTTGCAATCATAGCATTGTGGACACCAGCAGGATATTCCTTTCCTGTAATATCTATGTTACTTCTCATCATTATTATAGGTTGAAGTTTCTCATAGCTCCAGGCTCTTCCAGTGGCATGACTGGATTTATTTTATTCAGCTCCGTGCATACACAGAACTTATCTATATGCCAGTGTAGATGAAAACAGATCATAAGCTGTAAGCTTCTGAATCAAAACCAGAGTTATGGTCCCCTTAGATCACTTCTGTGTAATACACATAATCAATATCATTGACTCTAATTAATGACTTCATATTTTGAGCCTAGAATAATTTTTTGCCAGAGGGGAACTCATACTCTCTTCATTCAGAAGGAACCAGCAAGGCACTGCACTCCCCTTCCTGCCTGCAGAGAGCTCTTTTTGTGCTTACATGTGCCTCTGGGATAATTTTATTTCTTTACTACTAAAATTGCTCAAACACATTTCACTACAGGATTAATTGAAACAAACAAAAAAAACTCACAAAACTTCAAACCTATTCAGTTATGTGTTTAAGTAAAAGTAACAGTAACTTTGGGCTTGGCTTGAATTTTGAAAGCAACTGATACTCTCATCCATCTTAAAAACTAAATGACTGAGATTAATTTTAGGTTCTGGATCTCATATAGGATGAGTACTAGCATGCTATTAAAAAAAAAAAAAGGCATTTAATACCATAAAATTTAAAGTTTACTTGAAAAAAATAAAATCCATGGGGTAATAAATCAATCTTTGATATATTACAGAAGTAGTCACATGTTTGCGTGTTGAGATAGCCTCAGTGTTTTCCAAGAAGTTAATCTGCTTCACACTTTAAAAAAAGGACTAGAATTTGTAATACATACATATGCATATTTACTTCTAGGACTAGCAATATGCTGCCAAGTTAAATATGTAGCAGTAGATTTC
The DNA here is from genome assembly GCA_033124195.1 of Coracias cyanogaster. Taxonomy (NCBI): domain Eukaryota; kingdom Metazoa; phylum Chordata; class Aves; order Coraciiformes; family Coraciidae; genus Coracias; species Coracias cyanogaster. The sequence continues at coordinate 40,430 of JAVSBS010029311.1, read as the reverse complement.
TTACTTTCCCTCAGCAGGAGTATAACTAGGCTCTCTCTCCTGTACTATCTGCCAGCCTTCATGAAGTTTATTTCATATTATTATCTACTAGCCTTCATGAAATTTCTTTATATATTACATATATATCTCTAAACATGTCCCCTTCTCGCAAGTTTTACAGAAACTAATAGGTTCAGAAGCTACCAGGAGAAGGCAGGACAAACAGATAAATGAACTGATAATCACATGTGTTCTTTATTAATGCACTAACTTCTGGCACACCTAACTGGAAATGAGATTACCCTCAAACCCAAAATGACGATTTCTGTGTTCTTGCCCAATTGCTGTAGTTTATACTTTGTGTAACTGCACTGCATATTATGTATGTTACATACTCTCATTTACCAATATATAACAAAATCAAATTCAACTGACAGTTTAGTATTACATGAATAAATTACAGTAAGAATAAATACTCAATATAATTTTTCTATTGCATTGTAAACTATTGGCAATTAATGTGTTTTTATCAAATTGATAGATAATAGTAATTAGATACTTTGAAACTGTATTTTTTATGATTGTTAATTAAATAAAATTATGATTTATATAAAAATGTTTTTCTAACTTAATATTTTCCCTCTGTCAGTATTCATAAGGAGTGAGATAAGCTTTTCCACAGGAAATATTCCAGAAGTATTTGTTCTACTTGTCTGATGACTACAATAAACTTTTATCATGTTCTTTTTTCATTATTTGGCAGCCTATGCTAGGAAACAGCAGTCTTTAGCTATGTACTGCACAAAGAAAGATATGGAGCAGGAGGGAGAGTAACAATAGTGGTGTATAACCAAGGAAAGTGATGACCTACAGAACTGGATTAAACTTGTTCCAGAATGCCTTCAGAACCAAACTTTTTAATGATGGCACCCTTGTATGTGTTTGTAATGGTTTTTTAAGACCTTGATTAACATTTTGAATGATATTTGAGATCTCCAATCAGCATTTGGGTTAATTCGTAATTGCAAGGCATCTAACAGGAAAATTCACTCTCAGGAAACATAGTAATTCAATTTTCTGGTGTCAGGCAGATGCTATCAAGAGTTAGCAGATCAGGAAGAAAGAAAAGTACTTTATTTCATTTACATTAAGGAAGGAATGAAGTAAATATTAAAACCTCTTCATGCTGTTGCCATCAACTCATTCCATCTCTACACAAAAGATGCCATTTTCTCTCCTTCATGCCTTAAAACTGCCAAGATGTCATTACTCAGGTCAGGCTTTCTATTCCAAAGCCTCAGTGTGAAGCATGTTGGATACCCTGAACTATTTTGTTATTAAATTATGTGGTTTGTGGGGATATATTCTGACTAACAACTCAAAAGTTAGCACAGTACTTCACATTCATACCAACATTAATGGCAACCCCTATATAGCAGCGTGTGGTTTACAGACACCTAAATACTACCCAGCATTCTTAGGAACAGGCTATTACTCTTAAACTAGCTGGGAGCAATGATTAAACAAATGGAGGTACTTGTCCAGGGAAGAGATATCTTCCATGATTCCACGCTTGTTCTGAATAGAAGCACCTACCCTTCACTCCTACCTTGTGTTCCTTTTCTTTTAAAGAACTATTTATCTATGCATAGATCTTCCCACCCAGCTACCCAGTTCACTGAAAAGGCTCGGGCAAAGGGCTCTCTCAAAGCCCTTGTGGAAATCTAAGAAGAGCTATCAATTAAATCAGCCTCATCCACGTGTTTGATGTCTTCAGACAAATTAAAGACATTTTTAAGAAAATACTTCTTTCAAAATATAATGTGTTTATCCCATTCTCTATTCTTACAGTTTCCATTTTTGCCATGAAGACGTTGAGTTTTCAGACCCACAGTTTCCCTGATGCTTTCTAGAATCTTTTTTAAAGTCTATTTTCACGTTTGCTACTTTATGGCCTTCAGGAGCCAAGGTCTATTTCAGACCAATCTATATATGCCCTCCTCCTCCCATCCCTTGAGAAGGATTTTACCATGGGAATTTCCTAGTTTTTTCTTCACTGAAAAGGGAATACTTTCGTAACCTGGACATCAAATGGCCGTACACACTCTCTGGAATTCCTTTTGTTACCCAGCTGCTGAAAGATGGATCAAGATACAAGGAAGGGGTCATCAGTTTGGTTCACTCATGTGGCGCTAGATGGTATCAAATCTAAATTACATGTTTTTTTACATACATGTTCTTCAAATTCCTATTTGACCTGTGTAACTGCATACAAAGTCATTTTGCATCACTTTAAAAAACGTTTGCACAAGTGAAATGTTTTCACTTTGGCTGATTAACTTCAGTGGAGCAGATTCTAAAATTGCTGATAAAGCACACTAGATCACCGCTAATTAGCAGAATGACTTTTTCCAGCAGTAAAAATTGCAACTACATAAGGCACAAGACACAAGGTGAACTGAGATAGCTCCATGAGCATTTTTATAGTTAGAGTACTGTGCATCTAAGGCAAATGTTATTTTTAACTGAATTACAATTTAAAACTGTTTGATTATGTAGTAAACAATTTAGTTTCTATATTATCATTTTCTGACAGATTTTGAAATATCTTTATTGCTCATATTTTGATTTATTCTTTCCCAGGTTCAAAATACTCCCCGGAGGTTTTGCTGTAGGGATGAACCTACAAATTCTGTGCGCTGTACAAGAAGCAGGTTTTAGGTTGCGAATGTATGGAGAGAAAATAAAATTATTGCAGTGAACATGACAAAGTCTTCCCTTCAAAATAATGCATTTTAAAAATCAAATGGGTTTAATACTGTGAACATGAAGACAAATACAAGTCCACTAAACTGGCAATAATGCTATTTCCGTGATAACCCTATTATTATCTACAGCTCTGACACATTTTGCATTTATAGTTTGTATACATTTCTACATATTTTAGAAAAGACAAATTGTGAGTCTATTATTGAAATACATCATGATGCTTTGCAAAAACTGACAGGCCTTCCTACATACAGAAACAAGTGACCAGTGATAGGAAGGAAAGAGTATTCCAATTCCAAATGACTGCCGTCATATTGTTATTATATTTATTAATTTCTGACTTAATTCCCAAATTTGACTGAAATAGTATTGGAATGCTATGGATAAAGTAGAAATGCCACATGAAAATACAATCTCTTTTTATGAATTATGATGTACATGTAGCAAAAAAAAATAAATTTTCTCATCTTTAACATTTTTCATCTCTTGCCTGTGTTTATAAAAGATGTCTGTTTCGAACTTAGCATTTTCTAAGCTATTAGAAAAATTACATCATAGGTGTTCCTAATCAGCAATATGAACCATGTAGAAAGTGCATTTGATTTGTGGGGTTTTTTTACTATACCGAATGATTACAGGGTTTTTTTCTGCACAAGAAAAATAATCCCATACAAAATGAAAAATCCTACTTAAACCCCACCAGTTTCAGTGGGTAATACAAGTTATCTTTGCAGCAAAGTTTCACCCTGTGACCCACCTTCTAATAGTACAGCCTGCCACTAGAAAGATTTGACAACACATCATTAAGATATAAGGTAAAAAAGATCTGGAGGAGTATCTCTCACACATCATCCCTTCTCAATCAAAGAGTGCTGGAGCATCCATATGTTGTGAAGTAATGTGCTATCTCAGGGAAGCAGTTCTCAGCACCAAATACAGTAGCAGGTTTAGTTTGTTTTTCAGTTAGGTAAGTCAATCTTTTAAATAGTTTCCCAAATCCACGTACACACTAAGTTAATTTTTTCCTTTCCCTGTTTTTCCTCACTTAACATTTATCTCAGATGAATTTAAGTGTATGGACACTAGCCATGCTTGCCACTGGGGCTGGAGAACAGACCCTACTCTGTTTTACTCACCAGTTAAACTTATTCAGGGAACTGTTTCTCAGATCTCTACAATGGGCACTCATACCTCTACTTTGAATATCCGAGTCTAACCAGCAAACTCTACTACCTCATTATTAACCACTTTCTACAGAAACACGGTTTTCAATCTACTCTCCTCTTCAAAGAAGCAACAAAATCACAGCTAGGAGCCCACAGTTACACAGTGCCTCTAGAAGAGCACACAAACTGACTCCTTTCCTTCCTCACTCTCATTGCTTGACAGACATTTCTGCAAATTGTGGGATGTTGCAGAACACAGACTTATCTAAGCTCTTCCATCTCTCCCAAATTCACTCCAGCACAAGTTTATCACTCTGCACAGAACTTCTATCCATGCAGCTGAGACAGCCTGCAAACAAATGCAGCTTAGATATCCATGTACAAAGTTGAAGAACTTACTATTTGGATACTGGCGTCATGGGAGGTTACTACAGTAGCTAATTCAGTGCATTATGTGTTGCCAGATCCTAACAAAAACTGACATGTTTTCTCCCTTTTTTTCTGCACGTAAATCTGATTAAGATATTCTAAGACTGACTCAAGACTCCAAACAACAGGCTTCATGGCAAACAGCTACGGACACTGTAACAGAAGACTTCAGAATGCCCAGGCAGGATTTGAGATAACTCCAGCCTCTGAATGGCCAGTTAGATGGGCAACACCCGCAGGTCTGGCTCTTGCAAGAGCACAAAGAAAGGTGTGACCCCTTTCATCAGGACTTCTTGAAGCAAAAGCATGAGAAAAAATATGATCACCTCACATAAGAGTTCTTTAAATGCTGGCCCCAAGTGAGCATTAGGGAAGGCTCAGGTAAGGGTCACACAATAGGACAGGTAGAACACTTCATTGCTTAAAATGCCAGAACAGGGACAAAACAAGTAATGGCTTAAAGAACAATAGTAATAGCCAGAAGAGGATTGCAATGAGTAAGGCACTTTGTTTCCTCTAGTCAAACCTTAAAAATACCTGCTTTGGGTTTTGTTAGTGCTCCTTAATTCAGTCACTTTCTTTAGACTTTTTAGTTGGTTGCTCTGGGGTTTCTTTGCTTTGCTGTTGTGTATACATTAAAAATTGTGACTTTCTTTTGTCTCACTACAGGTCTCTTCATCTTCCTCCATCTCCACTTGTCTACTTCTGTAGCAGAAGAAAAGTATCAGAGTTTGCACTATGCAGGTAGTGTAGATAGAGTCCATGGAGGTAACACTAAAGTGGACAGTTAATTGCTTCAAAGTGGTCCTTTACAAGGCACTCTTCAGTAAAAGCAAAAAGCAGCAAGAGTAATTGCTATTAGAGACAGCTAGCTGGGCAGACTGAAAAAAGTTTGAGAGGCTGATTCAGTCCTGGAATACTGAATCAGTGCTAACAGAGACACAAGTTGTGCATGAGTCAGCCATCTTCAGCAAGACAAATACAGACCCAGATGCAAAGTGAAGCATCAATGAAAAGAAATTTATTCTTGACAGAAAATATTTTTTACTCTTGTTCTGTTCCTATTCTGAAAGAACAGTCATCAAAACTACTTCATAGGCTGACAAAGAAAACAGTTGTATGCCTTTTGCAAGCCTTTCTTTTTTTTCCGGTGTTTCATGGAGCTGCTAACATTGCCTGTGTGGCTGAGGACAGATGTATCCCCACTGCGGTTACAAACGTGTATAGATGTTTCTACAGTTAGCACTGTGCTGAACACACTCACTGTCTGCCAAATAACACCAAAGCATTTGCAGAAAACACACTAAGGTAGTGCACACTAACCCTATAGCACTGTGACAGAGACCCAGGGATCATTTCCTAGTGTCCTGGTTTGAGTTAGAACCAAACCAACTGTTTCAGTGATTTTACTTTTCAGCTGAGTCTCTGCTAACTGCACTTCCTGAAGGTAACAGCGTGTTTTAGCAGACAGTGTCTGCTTCTAGCAGTGATAACGCTTGATGTTTAGAGTTACTACCAAGGATTGGTGTGTGCAGACCAA
>JAVSBS010029311.1:0-34447 GCA_033124195.1 Coracias cyanogaster | reverse complement strand
GGAGCGGCCAGGACAGGTGACCCTAAACTGACCAACAAGTGATTCCATCCCATATACGTCATATTCAGTATAAAGCTGAGGGATCACGAGGGTCTTAACCTGGCCTTCTTGCCTTCTGGACCCTTCCTTCCCTTTGGCCCTTCTTCTCGGCCCTGCCTTTGATCCCGATTTGTGGGTTCCTGAACCCAGCTCCTGAACCCGGTTCCCGTCTGCTGCTGAGCCCAGTCTGGGACTTTGCCAGTGCCTGCTCCACCGCCTCAGTGGTGACGGTGATGTAATTGCCATCAGGGGGAGGCTGGGTTCAATACTGGTTTTGTATATATTTGTATATGTCCCATTTTATTATTATTATCTTCATTAAAGCTGTTTTCGTTTTATTTTCTAATCTGGAAGCCTCTCTCTCATTCCCCTCCTCTCCCATTTGGGAGTGAGGGGGACCATAAGTCTCTCTCCCTTTTCCCCTTTCTCTATTTGGGGGCGGGAAAGAGGGCTTAACAGAGAGTGTCTGTTGTAGGTCAAGTAGATGGAACCTTAATCTCAACACCTGGAAGAAGTATTTTTTCCTTCAAAAAAATCTCAACATTCTTTCTTTCCTCTCATTCTTGTTTGGGAAGCTGCAGCCTCTCAGATAATATGAAAATGTATTTTCAGTGTCAGACTTTATCCTAAAGAGAAAAGTAATAAAATAGAAGTGCTCTCTTGGTTAGCAAGAGTTTAGCACAGAAAAGGAATTCGTTCTGAAACTGGAGAAGCATCCTGAGCCAATGTCTTATCTACAACAGTACCACAAAAATCAGCAATGTTATATCAGGGATGAATGTGGCTCTCTCTTGTTAATAGAACAGGGTTGTTTTCCAAAAGCAATCTGCTATTTCCATAGCAAAAACTGTCTTTTGATTTATATTCTCTCCACATTTGCATACCACACAACCCAGAGCAATAAGATTTTTCTTTGTCTTTTCTAAATCAGAATATCTGGACATAGTCTCAGATCCAGAAGAACCAGCATACTGTTTTCTCATTATGCTCTCAGTAGAGCTCCATTTGAAGGACCAGTTCAAAGACATGCAACCACAAGAGATGAGAGAACTTGTTGATATCCCTACAAGGCCACTCTCACTTTTTTTGAAAACTCTCATGACAATCAGGGGTGGTTCTTGAGACCAGAAAGAAAGCAAAGGTCACCCCTATCTTCAAGGAAGATAACTTCACCTTGATCCCTGGGCAGGTGGCTAATGCAAATCCTCCTGGAGCCATTTCCAACCGTATGAGAAAAAACTTCTTCACGGTGAGGGTTACAAAGCACTAGAACAAGCTGCCCAGAGAGGTTGTGGAGTCTCCTTCTCTGGAGACATTCAAAACACACCTGAACACGTTCCTGTGTGACCTAGGAGATCCTGCTCCGGCAGGGGGACTGGATTAGATGATCTTTCGAGGTGCCTTCCAATCCCTAGCATTCTGTGATTCTGTATGACAGACAAGAAGGTGACTGGGATTAGCCACCATAGAGTTATGAAGGGGAAATGATTCCTGAACAACCTGACAGCCTTATATGATGAAATGACTGGCTTTGTGGATGAGATTATGGTGGATGTGCCAGGGCCTTGAGCATGCTCATAAACCCTAACAGCCCTTACCAGCCTCATTCAGGGCTTCCACCTACATCTGCAGGCCCAGGAGCTCTATTTAAGCATAGCTTATGGCCTTTAGCTCCTGCGTGAGCCATATCAGAGGAATGCTGATCTCCAATTAAGCTATGCCTGACCACAGACACCTTTGATCTGGACCTCAGCCTGTGGACTGACTTGACCTCAGCCCTGCCTTGTCACTGTGGATGTGCCTAGCAACTGCCAGACATGATCCCAACCTATGGACTGACTTTCTGGCTTGACCTGGCACCTTTCTCCTCACAATCGTTTTGTTTTATGATCTTGAGTCTTCATTGAACCTAGTTACCATCTCTGGGCTTGCCTTACTCAGGTGCTGTGGGACTGAGACCTGGGGTGTGAGGCCCCGACTGCGCTGCCTTGTCCCTTAGTTTCTCCCTTTTAAAGAGCTCAGGCCTTCTTGAGCCCTAAACTGAGCACCACGGAGCTTCTGAAGAAAGTCACGGGCCATCACGACAATGATTTTGACTATCCGTAAGAAAAAAGTTGCATGATCTTTGAATGATCATTTTCAGAGAGTTGCAGCTTCTTCTTGTACCATCTTATACTAAGACTCAGACACAGCACTGCCCTGGCAGTGTAACCACTTCACGTTACTCTGAAAAGAAACACAAGCCAATTCACTCCATTTGCATTAAAAGGAGTCAGCTAAGAATTTCAGTGCGCTGCCTTCAAGATTTTAAATTTCATTGGATTCAGTACTGAAAACATAATCAGTGCTTCATAAACAAACAATGACAGGGAAGAGTGAATTTCTGAGATATATTTATATTTGGTACACATTAAAACAGCATAATAAGTCAGGGATAGGACATAAAGCAAATAGCATATATAGACTTTCTATAGTTTAGAAACATCAGCAGGAACATTCTGGCCAATTAACACAAAAAGTTTCATCCATGTTCCATGCAAGTATATTTTAGTTATTGAATAAAAGTGCATTGAAGCATTAGAAGTTTTTAAAAACATAATTTCCAGTTACTGTAATTATACATCATATCACATGTGCTTTGATGAATAACAAGTTATACTTGTGCATTAACTTGTACAATAAATTATTTTACTATACTAAAATATAAGCATAGATATTAGCTTCAGCATATGTAAGCAAAGTATAGTTTTCATTATATACCCATATATTGGTAAAAATCTAAAAGTTTATAAATCATCACATGAAGTACTACTAAGTATAAGCTCATCTTCTAAGCTGCACAGATGATGTAAGACTGGGAACTTCAGAAAAGCAGAGTTTTGACTAATGTCAGTGCTAACTACTAGGAAAGTTGACTTTTGTGCCTATGTATTCCCTAGGAAGACCAAATTACAAAATATGTTGAAACAACCTTTTTTTAAGAAAGTGACATAAAATGACTAATGAAATATTTCATTACTTTCTCTGTAACTGGAGTAACTTACGATATGTTTGCAAGTAACAGAGATAATGTTACTATATATAAAAATACATTTAGACATTATAAATGCTACATTTAGTTTGGGAAAACAACCTACTTAAAATTGGAAAAGATAAATTCCAAAACTACCAAAAAATAATATACCTATCTAATCACAAAATTTTTTTATTGATCAAAAGGCAATACTGCTGTGAAGAAACCCTAAAATCCTAAGAAGCAAATCACATATAAACTAATTAGTTAGGAATAATGGTTGTTTCATCTTAATCAAAATACATCCTGCGTAAAAATTATTATTTTATTAGTTTGGTTAAAGCTTAAACAAAACACCATTTTAGCAAACAATGACCTGCCCTGCCAAATACTAAAATACAGAAACTACAATCAGTTGCACAGCCTGCAACTAATGAGCACGACTGAAAGCTGAGACTCGGGTGTGTTACAAACTATAGTACATACTCTTTAAAGGAGGATCTGCATGGCAAATGGCTAACCACAAAACCACAAGACCAAACCCCACAGTTTTAAGCCTTAGAGAATCAACTTCTTTGACCAAGGACACAAAACTCCACAGTAAAGCAGTGGTCATTTATCACTACAGCATTAAGTGCCCTAGCAACCCTTCCCAAACTCATGCTCCTGTGCAGGTAACTCTCAGTCCTATTGCCACGCTCCTCCTCTTAATTCTCCTTTCAGAAGTCCTTAGGGATGTCACAGAGACCATGCTGAGATGCTGTTATTCTCCCTGGGCCAATAGATGTAGCTGTACACCAAGTTCAGACATTTTTGTGTTGAGGTAACACAGTTTGAGGTGGACAAAACACTCTCTTACAGAAGAGCTACTCCAGGCCTTTGAGTATAGTTTAGCCTGAATCCCAATACCCAGGATTGGAAGTGCTTTGTGTAGCTACTACAAACAAATACGCCACTGTGTAAAAGCATAGCATGGCCATACCTCAAGTATTACACCCAATAGTGGTCCACCTCTCCCAAAAGGGATGGAACAAGATAAAAAACAGTGTGAAGAGAGGAGTAACGGGAAATACATCTCAGCTTGGAAAAAGACAATGTTGTAGGGTTATTATCAAGATCGACACACTCCTGGACGGACAGAGCACTGAGTGCACAAGGATTGGCAGTTCACTGCTCTCACACTAAAAGATCTAGAGGATATCAATGAAATAGGCATATAGGACAGACGAAACGTACAGTTCCTTGACACATGATGCTGAGGAAGCTGGAGTCTGTATTAACCTTAAGTCAGTTAGACACTTTATCAAAGAATAATTGACCAACTTACATTAAACACAATGATACTACCTCTCACCTAGGAATTCCTGGGAGTAATCTTGGAAATGATTATAATATACTTATACTGTTGTTTTATATCTGTTTTTCCCTAGTCATCCCACCACTATGCTGGTGGCAGGATCGCTAGATAGAGCTTTGTTCAGGCTTAGCAAGGCCGTTAATCCTGTTCCTTATCTTCTCCCAGTGTTCTTCAGCTCGAGCAAGCAGTTCCACAGTGAGCATGCAGGGTATCTCACCCAACTGCCTCTAGGCTGATGGCATCCTGCAGCACCTTAGACCAAAGAGCTATAGATACAGCTTCACACACACACGTAAGAGGAGTAACAGTGAGGATATAGTAAGGCACCATGCCAGGCTAATGAAAATGTACCGACCAAACGTATCAGCCAAGTTCTACAGAAGCACAGCTGGGCAAAAGGCATTCTTTCAGGTTCGTGCCACACACCTCTCCTTCACCGCTGAACAGCGAAACTGTGCTGAGCAATGAGAGAAATTCAAATCTGGCCCCTGTATTTTCACTCCTCCTACCCACCATAAGTAGTGATCTGACAGAATACGTGCAGTAGTTCTGTGCCAAGTGTGTTAGTTCTGTACCAAACTCAAGTGCTGCAAAATTAAATGCTTTTTCCTTGGAATTTCCTGCATGTAAAGCTCAAAAGGATCTTTGATAGAAGTAATGTAAAATGCTACAAAAGACTACAAAATTACCTTTGTCTTGTTTTCACTGTAATACCTGAAAGGTCATAATCTTTGAAGTGTCTATCTCCAGATTTTTTTTGGAGGAAAAAAATATTAATTGTTGTCTTCTAAATAGTGGTAGAACTGAGGCAGCAAAACTGCATCTGAAGTTTATGTAGAGACCACACAGTCACTTCTGCCATGCAGGTCGCTTCAACTTTGTGTTACTTTCCTGCCCTACAAAAATATCTATACGACTTCGGAAAGTAAGTCTGGAGTAAAATTCTCTTTGTTCACACACAGTGTCAACGCTGAACTGCTACTAAATGAAGTACCTTTATGTTTTGCTTTCTTCACAGATGATCCAGGCATTCATTCAGTGGGTAAAAATAAGGGATATCAGGTATGTTTTAAAGGGAGCTACTATACTGGCTGAGTTCCAAGAGCAGTTTTAGCTGCGGATGATAGGCAGGGTAATGATGCTATCCAGTGTTTGTGGTGGGTATGCACCTATTAAATATTAGAGGAGGTGGGGCCAAATATTGGTCTACTCAGATTTTAAAATTCAATAGTCAAACCTAGTTGAAAAAGACAGCAAGCTCCTCCACATTTTTCAAATACTGTAAGTTTTACTAGCATTTTTCAACATTTCTTTCTAGTGAACAATTGCTGTAGGTGTTCAATAAATGATTAAATGAGTGGAGCTTAAAATAAGATTTTTTTTTTAAAGAAATGTCATAATAATTAAAGAATAATCAAGCAAACATCTTCGTAGGAATTAAACTAGTAAGAAATAAACAAAGAGTTAGAATGGCTCACTAATATATTTAATGACTATGCATTAAAAGCAAATTAAAATTTATTCTAAGCCCATCACAAAAAAGATCTAGCTGATTTTAACTAACTTTTATACAGTAGTCTATTCTTTCATAAGTTCTTTTTATGCTTGCCTGCTACTTTATATTGTAGGCAATATTAAATGATTTAAATGACCTCTATCAGTCTTTCAAAATTAATTAAATATTCAATACAGAGCTCATCACAAGCAACATGCTAATAGTCAGTTTGAAAATGCTCAATGGATAACTCCAAACAACTACCAGTAGTCAATTAAAACAAAATTAAAAAAAAAAAAAAAATCTACCTCACAATCCAACACATTATAATTTCACACAGTTAAAAACACACATAAAAATAAAAAAACTATAGCAGAGTGGTTGGAAGTCCGTTGAAAATTTCTGTTACGGATGAAATAAAAGATTAGTCTTCTGCCACAACTAGAAACTACTATCAGACAATTAAGGGCTGAAGTACAAAGGCAATACAAAGATCAGTGCAACTAAATATCCAGAACAACGTGAAAAAAAAAAAAGGTAGAATTATTGAGAAATTTTCTCACAATAGAAAAAAATGTAGAATTTAAAATACATAAATTATTTCAGTCATTATATTAGCTTCTGTATTACTGGTATTTGGGAGGAATATTGAAAGCAAATCAACTGCCTTAAAGACTCAGACTGAAACATGATGCTGGCCAAGTATAATAACACCAAGACTGTCACAGGCATGTGTAAGAAAATGGCTTATGGTTATAGACATGGCTGTAATCTGAATCCTGGCTTCTAAATGTCTCCCAAAAGTAATACATTGTGGCACATAAATCATTTTCATGCTCTCCACATCTGGTATTGTCAGCTTATTTCAGCTTGATATTCAAAATATAAAAAATAATGTATCTCACCACCCATCAACCAACCTCTTTTCTCCACAGTCCCTTATTTTTCAAAGAAAATTAATGACCTTACATCCAAAACAGGAAAAGTAGAAAAAAAATTAGCAAATTGTAGAGCTATCAACCACCTTGCTCTGCATCATGTGATGGGCTGTAGCAGTGTCCACTGGCTGGCAGGGGAAGGGAGCTGGAGAGGGTGGTGCCCAACAAGGACAGTGCCCTTTCCTCTGCTATAACAGCCCAGTGACTTCTCCTCTGTCCTCCTGTGAGCCCCAGGCAGCCTGCCCAGACCCGATGCCAGAGTGGGTCCTCAAGCAAGGAAGAAACTACAGGCTGCACAAAATAGTATGTCATACAGGAACTGCAGAAAAAAACCAAATAAAAAAAAACAACGAACCACACAAGGAAGAGTAGGTGGCAAATGACTAATTTTCACGTGCTGCATTTTAGATGAGTCCTGCCTGTTACTGCTGCTAGAAATAAACAAACGCGTTAAATACTCCAGATTTGTCTCCCATCTAGCATGTTTATGGTAGTTACAGGAACTTCTATCACATCATGGGAAATGTTTCCATAACTGAGGAAATTTAAATCACATTTGAATTAAGGTGTTTTGGAAACAAGTTAACTGCACGTCTTCTAGCTTGCCTATGCTGCGCTTAGTTGCTAGTTTTTGAGGAGCTACTGCAGCAGGGTACTACGAAAATAGTGTGTGACGTTACCTGACCCATGGTGATTTGGTCTTTAATTAAGGTCAGCATGACCTAGAACATAGCAAACATCTCCAAGTCTTAATTTGGATGGGAAAATCCGTTCACCAGATAGAATCAAGTTTCCTCTATGTTAAGAGAAACAAGTCAATCTGGATTTTACAGCTCAAGTACAGTGGTGTCAAAGTGGATACAGAAAGGCTCTTTAGAAGCTCCATGGCAGATAGGCAGAAACAGATTTTGCTTTTCTTTTTGTGCTGCTTCAAAGGTTGTCAAAGGCAATCACCATCAACACTTACTGCATGGGAGGGGAGCCAGAAACCTTTATGAGAATTGTCAGGTGAGGAACATAATATTGATCTGAGCAACACTCGCACGTGGCTAAGATTATTTCTTACTCTCTTTTCCTCTGGTTATCAAACATTTCTATGTAAGTCTCCATTCAGAGCCCAAATACCCTCTTCTTCTGTCAATCTCCAGACCAAAAGGCTCACTCAGTACCACGACCCACTGGTTGTGTGCCCCACTCCAGAAGCACTAGTCCCTAAACCTCACAGTTCATCACAAGGCAAGCAGGAAATCTGTTCCTAACTTGCATGGAAATCAGAGCACTGTACAAAACATTCAAGTGGCTTTTGGGCGCACAAATATCTTTGAAAGTTTGGTCACAGTTCATTTACATTGAAATAGCCTATTTGCACTTCAGTTGAGTCTGGCAGTGAGCAACTCAGGAGACTGTTTTATTCCACTCATCTCATCCTGTTTACTTCTGGCAGTCACTTCTCCCTCCTCGAGTTTGTGTGCTTCTTATGAAGCAGTCCCAACCATCTGGAGCCTATGCCCTGCCTTTGGGTAAGTCAGTAAACCAACCTCTCCTCTCAAAATTAAGGCCACTGAGATGTAGCTAACATGGCAGAAAAGTCCCGGCCTCTCACCGGTTTTCTAAGATCCACCACTGCTTTGTCTGTTTATCAATCCAGCCCTGGCTCAATGAGCACAAGACCAACTTTCTAGGGTGTTTTGTGTGGGAGCTCCTTGTTTTCACAGCCATGGCAACAGGTCTACTAACTATTCTCCATTTGTTATGGTGGTCTTGCAAAGTAGATGGTCAGAGCCAGTCTGTGCAACCAGATCTTATAATATTTTGAACTAGAAGGTCCGTAACAAAGATGGATAGTGGTCCACAGGAACTATTGTGGGCCCATGGCAGGCCAAGATTCAGAGTGAGGGAGCCACTGCAAGACTGCAAGTGAAAACTGATTCAGTTAAGATATACAATACTTTAATCTATGGTATCAGATGATCCTTGTAGCTCCTTTTGGCTTTGTTATCTATACATTAGCCTTTACTTCTGCTTAGTCAGCACACGTAAGACCATAAGGCACTTTCTAGACTTGGACAAGTAATGGTTATAGTAATTTCCAGGCTCATACTGACAGTACAATGCACCTCCTGTTCCAGGTGAAAAGTAATTAAATTCCCCACAGTGCAGAAAGAGACAACAAACAAAATCACAATACGGAGACTCACTGATTTATAGAAAACTTCAAGAAAGCAGGATGATTTTTTATGTACCATAGGAAAGATTTTAAAATAATACATAATAATGATATTCATCAGATCTGTCAAGAGTAGAAAAGAATATGTCCAAACGCAAGGTGTTCCCTTCCGCTCTAGATCTGAGATTTTCCTTTGCAATAATCTTCCTCAAAATAAAATATTACAGCATGTTATGAATGCTATATAGCATGTTTAAAGTAAAACTGTATGAAGGTAAATATTAAAATCAGCATTTAACCAATAAGGAAATGGGAGAAATGGAGGCATATAGCAGAAAGACAATACTTTAAAGGACTTCAAATAAATCAACAGGACTTCAAGAACAAAGCCAGAGATACAGGTCAGCTCTTTTGAATTCCAAGTAATGTACCATGGCACTTTGGCACTAATTAAATGTTATCACTGCTCTATCTTTAGAAAACACAGAAGTTTAAAATAGTTATGTAAGTGAATACAGCTTTGGACTATTTTTATTGATCCAGCTCCACAAACTTCTTAAAAAGCTGAAGAGAATTAACTTCTGTTGAATGTCTTTTGATTCTCTGCAACACTATAATGGAAAAACAAAACCACTCAAAACAACAGAACAAGCAAAGCTGGCTGCCACAATTGCGTATTAATCGTATTTCCTTATCTCTTTCCAAAAGCTTACTTACGTAAATGTAAGAGTGCAGGAGACTTATCAACTATTAAAAATGTCTGTGATTTTGAAGAGAAATTATTATTTTTCCACGCACACTAGGTTTTAGCACTGTCCCTTACCTCTGCTATCTCCCCCACCCTAAAATGCTGTAAATGGCAGTTACAGAAAATTGAATATCAACGTTTTCAATCTATGTAGAAGGTCCATACTCATCTAAGCCTATCCTGCCCCTCCAGACAGTCTGACTCTGAGATGCAACACTGCACTCATCATGTGGTCTATGTTTTAAGCTATGAGTAATCAAACCTGATGGTTTGCTGTGCACTTCATGGCTATACTTTTGCTGGGCTGAGTATAACCTTGTATACTTTATATTGGCAGTGGTATTAGTTTGGCTATTTTATTAAATCCATCTTCATTTCAAGACATGGGTCTTCTTTTCCCAATTCTCCTTTTCTGCTGGAGAGAGGCATTGGGTGATACAGAAACTGCTACGGTTTAGCCCTAGATACGGGCTAAATGCAAAGTGGACTACAGTGATCTCAGAAAAAAACAGGTGTATCAAATTATTCCTCCTAGTCTGGGAAGAATTCTTTGCCTTCTCCTAAGTATGGATTTTCATTTACCAAATCCCAGTAATATGGGTTTAGAGGCATATCTTTTTAAAAAGATTCAGCCTCCTAATCCTTACATTGGCATTGTTTAAATAACAACTGAAAAACAAAAATACTAAACCAAAAAGCAACATCCTTGTGGAAACAATCCTACCTGCTAAGGTTTTAGTATAATGCATTATAATAAACATTTGAACTTCTGACATGAAAAAGCAAACATTTCTTTATCTTGCTTCACTCTAATAAATGCATAACAATTCTTCTGAGTCTCCTTCACAAACCATGGAGCCATGTGCATTTTGTTAAGGAAAATATTCTAAGTCTTCACCTCAAAATTGCATGGGTGAGGTCACATGTTTTTAATTTCCTTCACTAGTAACATTTCAGCTAATTTGTGCTTGCCTTGAGGATCAGGCTCATCATGTTTTTTCTCTTTATTCAGGGTCATCAGAATTTACAATGACCTACTTAATAAACAAGCATGCTATGAAGTATTAATGGGTTTTCTGTCTTACAGACTGTGCTTTCATATTGTGTAAGAGAAAACTCTTTTCAGATCAGATAGAGGCAATAAGGAAGATCAAAGGTACAGAATGGCTTCTAAATAAGGAAAGCTAAATAATTTCCATTTTTTTCAGCCTGGGAAAGAGATGATAGGGGAGGTGTGACAGAGGTTTATAAAATCATAAATGGCCTGGAGAGGGTGAGCAGAGATCAACTGTTCAACCTTTTCCAGTGTTAAGAATCTGGGGAGCTCAAAGTGATAACAGGCTTGAAACTAGCAAAAACATGGTTCTTCTTACAATATAGTTACGCTGCTGAACTCTTCCTCTCTAGAAGGAGCCTCCAGAAAGGCTGGGGTGGGACTTTTCACAAAGGCCTGTAGTGATAGGACAAGGGGTAATGGCTTTAAACTGGAAGAGGGGAGGTTTAGATTGGAAATTAGGAGGAAATTCTTCACCCTGAGGGTGGTGAGACAGCATAACAGGTTGCCCAGGAGGGCTGTGGATGCTCCATTCCTGGAGGTGTTCAAGGCCAGGTTGGATGGGGCCTTGAGCGACCTACTCTAGTGGGAGATGTCCTTGCCATGGCAGGGGGCTTGGAACTAGATGATCTTTAAGGTCCCTTCCAACCCAAACCATTAATAAAAAAAAAAAGGTGCAGTATACTAAAGGATAAAAAAATAAATCACTAAATTAAAATTTTTAAAAGGCCTAGCTAGATCATATAAAGGAGTAAGGAGCAGGTTGGTAAGAAATAGAAAATCAGAAATAAGCAACAATGGATTACAAATCAGAGTGTGAGGGAAGTAGAAAGAAGTAAATCATGGGAGAAAACTTTCAGCAATTTACAAGGAAAACATTATATTCAAGAGTCTAAAATAAAATAGCAGACTTCTGACTTTTGCTAGTTTATAGTCAATACGAACTGAAGGGTGCCACTTTTGGAGCTACCAGCATGAATGCCAACAGTCCTAGTTTTTAAGAAGGAAGGGTTTCTCTTTCTTCCCATAGTGCAAAAAAAGCCAATTTAACTGCATGCACTTCAACTGCAAAACAGCACTGTAGATAGAGAGGAGCAGCGCCCTGAAGCAGTTAAGTGCACAGGCAAACAACCACAGATTTTCTAACTCCTGCTCCTCAGTTCTCTGAGATACTCCATTATGCCTCACACCAAATCATCCAAATTGTGCCTGGCGTTAATGAGAATCTGGACACCACTGTCTTCCTGGTACTGTTTTCACAAACTAACAGATAATACCAACTTCTAATGAGAATAGAAGAAACTGCGTCAGACACTTTAGGGATTGAAAGAGCATTCATTACTGTAGATCCCTTTTTAGAAGCATTATTAGTTCAATCTGTTTCTCAAAAAATAACAACCTTTCTGGCTTGACTCTAATGCTCCAGGATCACCTCTGCTCTATATCCATACATTTCTTTCAGTGCCCATGAAAAGAAAAAAACCAATGTACACCACCTCCTGAATGGATGCTCAATGTCTCTCTAGGGACAGTACTGTCTGCTCTGGCGTAAGAAAAGCCTTCCTCTCAAGATACACAGTCCCTTCTCTCTGCAGCCCCGCAACGACTGCCTGCAGCAGCCTTCGCTCTCAGCTATCATATCAGTCCAGTAATTATGGAGCAGCATTTTCACACTTACTCTTTTTAACTGGTGCTGTTGCGGCTGCCTGGAACTCTGACACTGATCAGCAGATAGTGAAAAACCAATTACCTCATCATGCAGTAATACCTATGCCTGCAACTCCCACGAAGAGATATGAAAGTTTAATGTTTCTCACGATGACCACAGCTTACGGATTCAGGGCTTAACATATCCCACATGTGAATATGGAGGGAAGGGATGTCCAGAGCAGGAACTACCCCCATGTTAAGTGAGCATATGTCAGCCAAAGAGCAGAATACCTTCTCCAAAGATTTCTGCAGATGTAAAAAGACCACAACCACACTAATAAAAGAAACAATTGCATGCCATTTTCAAGGAGAAGTATATGGGGTTTTTTATTTAGCCCACATGGTTAAACTGACTCATTTAGGCAGAAAATAATTTTTGTGACTTAGTTTTGTTAAGAGTGACCACAAGCGAGTGCAAGACATCTAAACCATTCATTTGTAAAGATATTGAAGTTAAATCTTCATCAAGATCACCAAGAAAAACACTTCCTACACAAAAGCCGTAGTGCTGTTTAGTAATATACAGAATGCTATTTGAAAATACACAGCTCTGGTTTATGTCTGAGGTTGCTGAATCCGGTAGCCTGACAGAGACAAAGCTGCTGCAGCACCACAGCCCCACATCCATCCAGTTGTGAACTGTATGGGCACACACAGCTAAAATGCATATATACCTATATCCATAGCCACCCACACAGATAACACAGACAAAAAACACAGCCTTTGGGCAAACACAAGCTGCACCAATGTCCTGATCCTTTTCCCTTCTCTGGCTGACCAGAATGAAAGCAATTTAGCACAAAATACACATGGAGGTACATTATGTATCCCTACAGTAACCGGTCATAGATACCCAGTTTGTTCAGTAGTTCACTGCTGGATCACCCACCCACATGCACAAACAGGTCTTTTTGCTGGCACCCACATGCCAGCTAGTCTGGCCTGACCAGTGATCACACATGTGGACATACACATGCACAAAATATGTATGCAGTACAATCTCTCCAACTGCCCCTGCTCTTGGGCCCCTCTGACCCATGGCCCATTGTCCCGTAGTTGGTACTTAAGACTCTTTCAGGTTCTCTAGCTGCTCTGCCACAGATACATGGGACCCATGGTCTCCATTCCATAGTCTCCCCCCACACATATGCATGTACATGCACGCAGAATACATGTATTCCTTCATTTAGTTAGAAACGGAGGTTGAGAAGAAGACAGACAGACACGGGGCTTGGCAAGATAACTGTACTGACCAGCACCCTGTTAACACACGATCAATCTCTCTTATTGCCTTATCCCTCAATTTTTCCACATATGTTCCTCCCTAAAACCACTATGATCCCTCTCTTCCCTCACCTTTGGTTTCTCCCCCAAACATCCCATAGTTAAATCTTCTGCAATCCAAAAATGTTCTATTCCTGCATACCATAGAAACCCACAGCCGGCTGGCAGTGACCTCTTCTATCTGTAGGGTAAGCTGGGGAATCATTCCCATTGACTCACCTGGTTGACGGTTGTCACACCTAGACACTGGTGCTAATGGCTGTCCTGTGACAGCCCAGTGAGGAGCTGGGCCAGGATGTCCTATTGCCTCCGACTGCGTTATTGAGGTTTCTCTGTCATTGTTTCCCTGCTCCTTCATATTTTTGCAGATTAGCTTTTCATTAACATAGACCTAACTGTCTATCCAGCTGATCCAATCTGAGAAGAGTGAATGGAGTTTGGAAAGTACAGACATGGACATCAGAAGAAGGTTGTGACAAAGAAAGTATCCAAATCTCTTGTAAAAGTAGGGGCATGTTGTTTCCAGAAAGGACCAGCTGGGTGCAGCTGCTATAATTTCTTAGCCCAGTAGTAATGCAAGGAGGGTTGGAGTCCCTGCTGGAGCTGCTCCAGCAGGGCTGAACATGGCTCTCCAGCACACCTTCCGCCACCTAACTGTGGTCTCTTCCCATCAGAAGAGGGAAAGTGGCAGAATTTTGCCGCTCAAGATTCATCAGAATCACTCTCTTGTCCAAGCACTGCACCAGGCAATTCAAATGCAGAGCCAGGTTTATCACTGCCTTGGCTGAGCAAAGAGATATCACAAAGTGGGATCGTTATTTGCACTCTGCTGTAACTGAGCAGAAACTTAAAGGTTATAGACAAAACCCAGGATTGTCAACACAGGTGGGTCCAGGGAGGATTCCTGTTTACAAAGGTTGCTGCTTTCTCCTCCACTGTACTGAGCAGACCAGATCTGCTCGTGTGAATTCTAGGATTTGACTCAGGAATATTTTTAGCTAATGCAGCTAATGCAGCTCAATGGAAGCTGAAATAATGTAGCAGAGAGAAAATCACTAGATAAAGATTTAGGGGACTACGTGTGTAGCATGTACAAGAGACTCAAGTGACTTGGTCAATACCAATAACACCAGAGAGGGAATAATCTCTGCATTCAGAGTTCATCAGTGCAGCACCAATAAACTGAACTGAGCTGAGAAAGTTAGCCCAGAAAACATTCACTGTCTAAACTGCTGGATAGCAGAAAAGTAAGGTGTCATCACTGAAGACTGAACAGCAATGAAGCAAAATCTTAGAGCAAAGATTACAGAACATTATCAAAGGTGCCTTATTATATACCTTCTAATTTTTCAGCATTCCCCTTCTCTTATTAGCATTTATGGTTTTGTCATCATTTTTGCACAGATAATTTCCATCTGTTTTTTCTTGTTCCCCTTATCCTATTTGCTGCATGTTCTTTTTTTACATCATGAATATTTTTGCTCTTTTACGACTTTCAAAGTGGTATCCTATGCTTATTTTAACTAAAAAGAAGCAGACGACAAGCCCTAAGGGTCTTAACCAACCTGAGTGGTTTTGATGTTATGAAATTAATCAAACATGATAAATGAGTGGACCTAAATAACATGCTAGCACAAAAGAACCAGAGTTGAAATGCCACTTCTTCACTGCCCAGCCAGGCTCAGAGGACACTGTTACTACAGCAACAGCCTCTCCAGGTGTCACATGGAGAGCACACCATCTCCTCTCTCTGTTCCTGCCCGCTGGCCTGTGCAAGTTGGCTGGAGCAGGAAGACAGCCTGGGAGCATTCATCATTGTCAATATGGGCTGTTCTTTCCACAGGCCAAATTTTAATGACTCTTTCCATGGGCCAAGCAGTGTGTAAGCATCCAAAACATCTCGCTTAGAAAGAGAGTGCATATGTGTGTGTATGCAAAGGTCAGCAACAGTCAGCGTTCAGAGACCATCAGCAAAACCCCAAAAGACCTCCAGCTCAAGCTGAAACTCCATCTCACCACCTACATATTAGAGGAAACAAGATTATTGCACACTTCCTATTTGCATTCAGATTGTGAAGCTCTCTCACACAAGCTGCTGCAAACCTCCTTGAATAATCCAAAAAGTTTCACTAGAAGTATGTATGAGAGTAAGGGCTCATCAGGACTGAGTCTCTTCCTGTTTGAAAAAAATTTGGGCAAGATCTCATCTCTACAAGTCCTGGGACAAAGTGCCCAAACAGTGCTAGAAAATAGGACAGACAAATCCTGCTGTAGTTAGCCTGAACAAATGTTGCTGTGATAGAGCCATTGTTCAACTAAGATTATGCAAAGGGAGACAGTATTCAAGACAAAGGAGATTATTCAAAGGTGGCCCTTACAAACCTTTTAAACAGACAGAGCACACCTCTTCAGAGCAAAACTTGATTTACCTTCTCAGAGCAAAACTCAGTTTTGGCTTCTAGAAGACAAGAGTGCATCTGAAGACAGGAGTGTGTCTGTGTTGAGGAACTCAAAATCTTGTGCTTCAGAGTTTGAGCTACTCATTTGCATGGGAACTGGTGGAAATAATTTCCCCTGGTTTAAAACTGCTCAGATGAACTTTTAAGTTCTTCTTTTCATCCTTACCTGAAGTAGCAGATATTGACAACAACTGTAGGAAGGACAGTTGATCTTGAATAGCTAGCCTTTTGCATGCATGGAAGCCTTCCTACTTACAGGATCAGTTGAACCAATTATTCTTGCTTAGGAAACAAGGACAAAATTTTCTCTGGGTCAGATTGATAAGGATGTGGTGGGCCCCTGCTTCCTTCTTCAGCACTGAGAACAAACATCTGCTGGGATCATTTAGGGTGATTTTGCTCAGGTTTTTGTTCCTTGCCCTGCTGAGGCCTCAATTAGTGACCATCTATCAGTCTTAGTTCTGTGCATCTATAAGCAGTTGAATCTTCTGGAGACCTATACTGTTTTGACATTGGTAAGTCTAAATTATTTTTAAAACAGTGTAGAGGGCTGTGGATTAACTGTGTTGTTGTATATCCATAGACAAGTGGGCTGGCCTGAGGTTCAGGTTCAGATACACATCTGCACAGCTCTGTTTCCAGAGCAGCCTAAGTGCTTTCATGCAGCGGGAACTCCCAAAGCCTGTGGATCTGAGCTCAGTGCAGAGCCAGCTTATTTCAAGCCTGTGTTCTTGTGCTTCTGAGTTGATAGACTGCTACACATCCATGAGAAAATAGGTTCTCGAAGGGGCAAAGAAAATAAAACTGCGTATAGATTCACAAACATAACTTTCTGTCTGCTAAAGCACAGCCTATGCTGTTTTCAGACTACTGCTACTGAAGTTAAAACACCCAGAACAAAACCAGTAACAGTGGAGCAGCCAGGCATCAGCTGTAACTGACAGTCACACTCAGAAACCAATAGAGCTATCAGAGTCCATGCAGGTGATGTCTGCAGCAAATACACAGCATATTGTCTTTAGTATATCCAGAACCTGTCTAAACTGACAGCAGATAAACATGATTAGTTGTATGTAACTAGTGAGAGGCACGGGAAAGACATGATTCCTTCGCTGGCCCACAAAGAACAAATACTGATGCCATTCATTGGGTGTGCAGTAAC
Source organism: Coracias cyanogaster (assembly GCA_033124195.1). Lineage (NCBI taxonomy): Eukaryota > Metazoa > Chordata > Aves > Coraciiformes > Coraciidae > Coracias > Coracias cyanogaster. Next base: position 17,021 of record JAVSBS010029311.1, on the reverse strand, counting down.
AGATAAACCTTGAGAAGGGAAAGAATATGTTGTGTAATAACCAAAGGTGCAATCCCTGGGAAGAATTAAGAATTCCTTCAGGGTTTGCAGGTTATGTCATCCAGCTGTGCCTCTGCAGGTAAACCAAACAAGCCTGGGAGGCAGTTTTGAGGTCTATGATCACCACCGCTGTGCAGCTCTTATCTTGCTAGTATCATTTTGGTCTGAGCCAATCAACATTTTCACAGAGCTTTGACATGTCTTAGGGGACAGAACACTTAAGGAATTATTTGGAGAAAGTTCACTCCTGGCCACCCTGTCTGGGGAAGGAGGAAGGGGTGGGAGTTTAGGCAGGTAAACATGAGCTGTGCTGTCCCACCCAGCTCTCTCCAGGGCCAGAGAACGGCTCCACTTCTACCAGCAGTATAGCTGCAGCTGCTAAGAAAAAAAAAAATTGGCAGAAGTTCGTGTTACCTCGTTTGCTTCTGGCTTCTGCTTGCTTTTTTAGGATCATTAACTGATTTCACCACACACTTCCACAGCACTTACAACATTGGCACTTGGAGGTGGCAGTTAATAATTAAAAGCCAGGCAGCTCTGTAGCCAGCGCTTCACTGAACCACACTGAGGGCCAATATACGGTAGAAGTGGGCTAAGGGAAACAAGGGCTATCCAAGCACCCAGATGAGCGAGCACTGGCAGAAATGCGCAGGATTGCAGATTTTGGAAGGTGGCTGGAAGAAGAATGACTTCTCCTGCCTGACCAGCAGCTTAGCATTGAGGGACAGCAGAGGCTCGGAGGACAAATAAACAGATCACATCCTGTTGCAGGTCTCTGCAAACAGGTGAGGCTTGGACCACTGCAAATTCAGGGGGTCACTTGGGGATGGCATCTCAGCTGGATTCCGACTCATCAAAGGCTTGCTATGCAACAAAAGGTGTTTGTGCTCCTGATCGCTCTTATTTTATACTGCACTGAAAGTGGCTGAAAGCATAGGGAAGTGTATCTACATCTTGACAGTGAAAAGCATTTTTCTTCTACTGGATTCTTGAAAATAACATGTAGGGACAAAGCATCATGTCTACAGTGAGTATCTCACCCAGATTTTTATGCTTCAGCTGCAATAAGAAAAGAAGTAATTCACAATTAATTTGACAAAGAATGCCAAGCTGTAAAGGTACTACACAACAGAAAACGCTAGGCAATGTCTGTGAAAATGGAAAGAAAACAGCAAAACTCACTCAACTGAAGAAATCAGAGATTCTTTACTCTAGAAAGATTACCTGGAAGGACAGTATTACAAAATTCTGAATGCACAGATTTAGCCTTTCACTGGTAAGTTATCTACCTTAATGTCATCCTTAAAAGGACATGGAATACAACTCCCTTGCAAAAGGTCTTCTGGACAGTGAGAGTTTAGTTGCTGCTCCAGCAGTGTTATGTGAGAGGAAGGTACAGCCGGTACAGCACGCTGCTTTCTATTCCAGTTTAGAAGTAGTAGAATTTCCATCACCTGTTTAACTGTTTTTAGAGGTATAGCAGCTATAGGAATGAGCATTTTAATATAGACATTTTACAATTTAAATAATATACTAAAGGACCGTGGACTTGTTCACTAAATAAATTTATATTTGGGAAAATTAAACCTGATTAAAAAATTGTCATTTTTAGGATAAGAAAGGTAAGCTAAAGTGGTGTAAGACTGATAAATAAATATGCAGGTGAAATTTGTTGCTGAAAAAATATTAATGTAAATGGAGTGGGCACAAAAGACAATCTGATCCTTTCAGTAAAGCTTAAGAATCAATGCCAACTGGAGATATTACCATGATTTTTTAAAAAGGGGACATTTATTACTTATCTTCAGTGCTTTGATGAGCTCTTACACATCTCACTATAATACTTTCTATGCATTGCTTAGATGCTGATTTTGTGTCTTCCTCTTTTCCCTTTTAAAAAATTGAGATTGTTTCCCCTTTTCTAGTCAGTGGGAACTTCACCAGAGTGCCATGACTTCTCAAATATGACAGAAGCTCAGCAACTTCATCTGCCAGTTCCCTCCTGCCCTGCAGATTCATCTCATCAGGTCCCATGGACTTCTGCACCTTCAGTTTTCTTAGATGGTCTCAAACCTGATCTCCTCCTACAGTGGGCAGTTTTTCACTCTCCCAGTCCCTGTCTTTGCCTTCTGGGACTTCAGCAGTGTGGCTGGAGCACTGGCTGGTGAAGACTGAGGCAAAGAACTTGTTGAGTACCTCAGCCTTCTCCATATCCTGGGTAACCAGGTCTCCCATTTCCTTCTAGAGGGGGCCTACATTTTCCCTAGTCTTCCTTTTATCACCAACATACCTATAAAAGCTTTTCTTGTTTCCCTTGATGTCGCTGGCCAGATATAATTCCATTGGGGCTTTAGCTTTCCTAACCTGATCCCTGGCTGCTTGGACAACTTCTCTGTATTCCTCCTAGGCTACCTGTCCTCACTTCTACCCTCTGTAGCTTCCTTTTTGTGTTTGACTTTGTCCAGGAGCCCCTTGTTCATCCATGCAGCCCTCCTGGCATTTTGCCTGACATCCTTTTTGTTGGGATGTATCACTCCTGAGCTTGGAGGAGGTGATCCTTGACTATTAACCAGCTTTCTTGGGCCCCTCTTCCCTCCAGCTCTTTTTCCCCTGGTTTCTATCAAGCAGATCCCTGAAGAGGCCAAAGTCTGCTCTCCTGAAGTCCAAGGTAGCAAGCTTGCTGTGCAGCCTCCTTGCAGCCCTAAGGATCTTACAACTTTCACCATGCCATTGCAATTCTCAGCCTTTGCTGAATTTTCCATCATACTAAGTATTGCAGGTCTTCTCTTTATAGCCCTAGGTACTTTCTAGATGATGTTCACATTCTCCATGCTAATGCTTGAATACTATGAAATGCAATTATGCATTCATCTACATATCTATACTCTTGTAGGTAAGGGGGCTCTTCATAAGCATACCCAAACTGCAGATTTTCTTAAAGAATGAGTGAAACCCAAAGTATACCTGCAGATTGTAAAAATTAGTTAAAAAAATAGAGTAGGTGGCATTTCAGTATCTGCCTAGATTTAAGCAGAGTAAAGAAACGTGCAATAAGAAAAAAATATGCCTACTGTCTTGTGCTAAGCAGGACTCAGCATTCCTCTCTCAAACTGGTTTGCAGCTGCTGCACAACATGCTGAACCAGACTGCTGCTGGGATGGGGAGAGCAAAGGGAAAAAGCGATGAGGGATGGGACAGCGTTAGCTGGTGCTACCAGAAATACAGTTTCCCTCCTTCAACAGCAGTCACTGCCCTCCGCCCCTTCAGCAGGAGTAACAGCAACTCACTTGGTGTAACTCTGCAGGAGGAAGGAAGAGTTGTTTAAGCCGCATTAACTTCATGAATAATCAACCATTCCCCGTCTCCCTCAAAAAAAGGTACTCGAGGGAGAAGGATAAATTCAGCCCACAGCAACAGCTGTTAGCCATTCAGACTACTGAAATTCCTGTGTGCTTTAAGCTTTCACTGTGTAGGTATGCAGCCTCAGGGGTTGTACAGTCATTAATGTACTTAAAGACACCATCCTTTTTCCCAGCCTTTATTTTAATAAACATGATTTTTTCTTGTACAGCATGATAACAGCATAAACCAACGCCTGTTCTGTCCTATTCTATTTCTGAGCCCTAGGGCTGTACATTTTATTAGGCAATGAATACTGCTGCTTTTTATTTTTATTTTGCTGTTATGCCACTCCATTACATAAAACATATTTTGTAAATATCATCACCTATTAAGGATGTTCAGTTAACAGATGAGTTTAAATCAGTGGTCTAAACAAAAGGTGTATGTCTATATGCTGCATGTTGGTTAGAACATCTAAATGTGTATTATAGTTTCCATATCCAAGCTGCCTATCTTTGAAAATCCAGTCAACCATCTGATCCTGTCAACTACATATTTCTCTAGGAGCTGATGAGATACAGAAGCATAAGAAGCACTATTAACGAGAAAAAGTGAACTAGATCAATAGAAATACTTGTAAATTAGACATGGTATGCTCCTTTAGAGATTTCCCTTCAGTATAAATTGCAAAACATGTGTTAACCACCATCTCATGAATCTTGATAGAAACAATCATGTAATTATTGTTAAGTGATCAAAAGCTACACACACACTCTCTCACTCACAGAGGAGCACAGAGAGACAAAGGCTGGAGAGAAGCCCAAATAACACCTGGTTACTCCCAGGCCCATCACAAGAGCCATCAGCCCACCTGCACACACCCAGAAGGGAACAGAGGCACAAATGCAGGCAGGAACCCAAATTAAGGACCTAGCAGAAGGGACAACCTGTCCAGGTCCCTCTCCAGGCTGTGCCACGGAGGCTTCAGCCCCAGTGTCTGGGTGTGACACCCATCCCCATGGGTCATCAGGAACAACTTTCCAGATCATCTCTTGGACTAAGGTCACTGCCCAGGGACATGTGACACACCATGAAAGCAGGGCAATGCAAGATGTATTATGGGATGTGTAGGGCAGGACCCAAAAGTAGGGAAAAGGAAAGACTCTGGTGGTTTGGGGAGTACAAGAAAATAGAGGGATAAGGGGATAAAAGGAGTCAGTCGCATGTAAACAGGTTATTTGTTAGCATGCTGGCCTGACCATGCCCTGTGCCTGACCACTGCAGTCTGTCTTGTCTTCTCGTTAAATTCCATTTCTAACTTCTTGGTGAGGGGCTCTCTAGTCTGTGTGAATGTCTGCCTGGGGGTCTCTGTGCAGCAGCTAGGGCATGGCCACGGTCTACAGGAGCCCCTGCATCGGCAACAGGAGCAAGTGCAGGTGTGCACGAGGAACAATCAGGCTGGACCAGCTGGTAGGTAGGTGACATGACCCAGGAGAGTGCCAGAGAGATGTCCATGTATGTGTGCGTGGCTGTAAGGGGAACGGTCCCAGCAGCTGGAGTGGGGCTCACCCATCTAAGTGCCAGCAACTGGGGAGACTGGGATCCAGGGGCAGCTACTGGGCAGACTTGGTGTCTAAGCCCAGCTCCTGGAGAGATCCACATGGAACATGTGCATTGATATATGTGATATACCATACCCACTGACAGACTTTGATCCTGGTCAGCCAGAGAGGGGAGCTGGATGAGGCCACTGGTTCCGTTTGTGTCTGAGTGCTGCATGTGTCAGTCTGTGTGGCCAGCTGCATATATATGCATTTGTGTTGTGTACATGTGTACAAATGCATACATTTTCCAGACAGAGAACACACACATGGCAGATCTTCTATTTTAAACTTCATAAAAAACCCCACACAGTAGAAAACCACTGGTTACTCCAGAAAAGATAGAGAAGAATGTAACTGCCATCTGTAGAAGATAGGTAATATAAGCCAGAAAGCTCACGTTGCTGGTTGGGAGTCTGGGAAAGTCTCAAAGAATCAGTACGGCAAAGGCAGCCATATCAGAGGGGGGTTTGTTCATCAGGGGGTACCTGCTGAAAGTGCTCTGAGGGTTGAAAAACTTAATGATCCAGCCACTAGGATCTCAATAGTAAGTTTGTGAGTGGCCAAAAAGAGGAAGGCCTGCACATGCTATTATAAAATTATCTACCTAACTTTGAAGAGTATCCATAAAGCTTAATGTATCACCATTTTCAAAGAACAGATGTGGTCTTATCACAGCCTGCAGAATCAGGCCCCAAAAGAAGACATCTGGGCCATCGACCCCTTTATGGAGGAACAAAGAGGTTCTAGTACCAAGAAAGAGATTCAAACTAGTAACAAGAAAGTTAGAGATTCAAAAGGCCAGGAAGATTTGCCTGATTGCTAAGTTAAAAATCAATGGCTGTGGATATAGCCTTGGAGTTTTCCAATTCAAATTTTCTTGGAAATAACAAAATTTTCATTTAGCATTTGTTTTGTGCACCAGGACAGAACATTAACTTACAATTTATCCAGGCTACCAGAAAGAAACTGATCACACAAGCAAAGGCCAAACACTACTTACAAAAAAGTTTTTGGAAATTGTTTCTTCTTGCTATATGCATTCTTGAGCAAAGTAAAAAAAAAAAAGAAATTATGCATGCATGCAACTCAGTTACAATTTTGGGCCTCTAAAAGGCACCCTTTTTACAGTGCTGAAAAAAAAAATCCTAAAAGGTAAGGAACATGTTTAAAACAAACATGAATGACAGTTTGTAATTATTTAGCCAAGGTTTGGAAAACATTTAGCTACAGATTACAAGAGCAACCAAATTGCTTGTTGAGAGTAAAACAAGACTAAAAAAAAAAAAAAATCACAGTCCTCATATATAACATAGGGAAAAATAAAAATGGAAGCTTATAGGATGCTTAGTGATTTTGGTTAGCTCTTTTTTTAAACAAATGAAGAACAAAATGACCTCTAACCATAGTATCAGTCCATTAGGAGATCAGAACGGTTGAGCAGTTCATAACAGAGCTGGAAGAACACAAGTATTTGATTAGAAACTGTTCTGCTTTGAGGAGAAACAGGTTATGTGTTTATAGCAAGGGATGGCAATGAAATACTTTCCATTTTAGCAATAACTGACAGGGATGTTAAGTCACGAAAGTCTTCTGAGCCAAATGCCTTAATGCCATAATTAGAGTCATGTTCTCTCCCAGCAGTCCTAACCACTAGGCTCCCAGGAGCAGACAGAACAACATCCTCTGCTTGGCAGTAGGACACTTACCTGGAAAGAGGGGGTAGAGTCCTGGATTCCAGACCATGTGCCTTGTAAGGGTTAGGATTAAAATTTTCAACATTAAAAAAACCCAAACCATACAGATACAGTTACTTTTTCATATACTGAGACTGGAACACAGGACTCATTTTCCTCCTCCCTGTCACAGACTCCTGTGCATTAAACTCCCCACAGAACTGCAAGGGGAGACTAACTGGGTATTTACTGTAGAGTCTGTGTCTCCATGCTGAGCACTGCAGCACACTAACCCTTTTGTAGACCTAGCCCCTATTAGCATTTGGCACTGCTGCCGCTGCTCCTGGCACATTCCTTTAAGGCTAATGTCCACATTGCAAGAAAGATGTTGACAAAGCACAAATAAGGACTCGAAGAAGAACTGAGAAAGTGCTGAAAGGCTTAGCTAGTGCAAAAGCAAGCAATTCATTTATTTTAGTGACAAAAAGTTTGCAAGACAAATTCCTGATAGCGTAGAAGTACCCTCATGGCAGAAACAGAAACCGGATACTATTTGGTCTGTCAGGCTATCAGCCAAAAAGATGAGATCCAGAAGCTGGATGACAAGGCTAGACAAATTCCTAGTAGGAAAGAGGAACTAAATTTTAAAACAGATAGTCAACAACCATGGAAAAAATACGAAGGCTTGTGGAATGTAATTTCCATCATTGCCAATTTTTAAACCGAGGTAGACTGCCTCCCATCAAAAGACATGCACAGGTCAAACAGGAAGCAATTCACATAACCAGCAGAAAGTGTGTTGAAGGATTCTTTATGCCAGCAGGAGGCTTTTATCTCAGTATTTCTGACTGCAACCAACACTGAGTAATCAAGAGCACGCTCAACCTTTCAGCTTTACTGAAGCCAATTTTGGGTGTAAGACTTTATGGAGTACTACAAAAGGAACGACAAAACCAGTAAGATAGGCTCTGCCAAATCTCAAAATAAGCAAATGCTTCTGAATATTGATTCTTCTCTACTGATAGATAGAAGGTATGCTTAACTTCCAAAATGCTATGGGATACCAACCAGAGTCACTGGAAGATGCTGAAAAATTAGAGAGGGTCCAGCAGAGGGCTACCAAAAGCATGACAGGGCAGGAGAACTTGACGTAAGAAGCAGCACTGAAAGCATAGAGCTTGTTCAGCCAAGAACAGAAAGCTCAGAGAAGATTTAATCAAATTCTTCTTATACATAGGAAGTAGTTATAAAGGAGATGCATGTACTTTGTACAGGAGGATATTAGCTTATATATACAGGATAAATTTGCTATAATATCTAATGATTATCTGCAGGTAGGTTTGTTGTGTCATTGTCTTTGTACTTCTTAAATGCTTACTACTGTTTTCCTATCTGTGCTGTAGGAAAAAAGGATCCATGCCAGAGAAAATATACTGTTCATTGCTAAAACTTTATTTTTTTCAGTTTTGTTGAAACAAATTCATAGCCCAGAAATCAAAATAATGTATTTTTGTCAATGCTAAGTGTGCACAAGCCAGAGTTACTCTACTTAGCTCCAAATGTGTTTCTCTAAACTTTCAAATTTCAGTCTAATGGTAGCTCCTCATCTCTGGGCTTTAGTGACTGAACTCTGCAAAGCAGCTTCAGTTCTTCACCTATATATATATTTGGGGTTTTCTTTTCCCAAAAAGACCCATTCAACACCAAGGTCTTTTTAAACAACTATATCCCAGATCTCTTTTTTTGTTTTCTTGTTGTTGTTAATTACACACAATTAACCTATACTAACTTGAGGTCTATTATTGACAAATGTTATTTCTCTTTTTAGTGTAATCAGTATCTCTAATCTAATCCTTTATTCGTGGTCTCGATTTTCAAAAGCAAAGAACACAAAACAAACAGGTTTTTGCTTACACTCCAAAGTATAAACAATAATAATCTAAAAGCATGCAGAGGGCAAATGAACTGCAACAGTGGCACGTAATCCCTTCCACACATTTGTAAAATGCAGTGCGCTTAGTACTTGCAATAACTGCCATATTATTCAGAACATATAATACACTTTACAATGAGAGAATAGAAAATTAACAAATATATATAAATATATATAAAAATAAAACATCTTCTGAAAGCACTGTTTTAAATATACCGAATTTTAATGGTCTAGAAAGATAGGCATGGAAAATAAATTAATAAATTCTGTAAACAGCAACTTTAACCCGAGGGAAAGCATGGCAAACTTTAATACTGTTTAGCAGCAAATCTATGTCCAGAATAAAAGCCAAAGTTGACATAAAACCAAGAATAACATTTTCCTTGATTTATACCACTACAATTATCAATAAGTGTATTATTGAATTATTAAAATACTACGTTGACTGCAGATGACCACAGTCATGACATGCTGCTTAACATACAACACAACTTGGCAACTCTACAAAAAACACACAACTAATCCAAATCAGCAAGAGAAAAGCAAACCCACTTATGTCATCATTTAAAATTTCTACAGAGAGCTACATCTTAGAACATATTTTGTTTATGGGACTTCAGTTTCTATATTCCATGTAACACAGATCTGCAGCCATATCTGGAAATAAAATGTATGTTCTTGAACAACAACTTACAAGGCATGACTTTTGTAAAATTACTGCAATTTTGAAGTTATCCTTTGAAGCACAATGTTTTTAAAAACACAGCTCAAGTAACTTAAAAGGTAAGTAGAAACTATTTGCTTCATTCTTTATGCTATTCAAAATAAATAGCATGTTGTCTATCTTTCTTGTTCTACTGGTGTGTTTATAAAAATGTACTTACTTTTAAGCTTCAGTGTCATTTTGGTATAAAAGTTAAAACAGTTATTTTTCCCTAAAATGATGTAACTATATTAAAAAAACCCCAACACCCTGTGTATTGGCTTTTCAAAATGAAATACAATTTTTTCCTTAAAAATACAGATTTCTATCAATGACAGCTGGGATCATCATAGTAGTACAATAAAAACTGTAGTATTTCAACATTTAACAGATCTGTAAAAAAGGAAAACAACTCCTAATATTTTGATTTTTGAAAATTATTAATCTGCAGTATATCATGTAGTGAAGTATCACAGCTGAGTTACAAGCCAAGACTCAACTGCAAAAACAGATGGGTTCTCTATATGTCAAGGAGTCTGGAGCCAGCCAGTCCCCTCCAATCAGGGGGCTCAACCAGGAGGAGGCTGCAAATTTCTTATAAATGGCTGAGAATTATAGAAGGAGGACAAGCCTTACAGAAGACTTGGAGAGGGGAATATCTTCACAGGAGATCTTTATCCCATCAGACCTCAGAATATTCAAAGAAACAGTGCTTTTTTGGGTCAAAGATAACACTGACACCTGGAAAAAATCCTTGGGTCTTGGATGTTAGGCTTAAATGGGGAGATGACAGGAGGACTTTGGTGAACATACCAGAGTGGTAATGCATCTACCACAATACAGCTGCATCATAATTTTATGAGCAATATAGTTTTTACATTGGTAAGCAATTCATGGCTGTAGATTCTACCAGTTAAGCGCGCAGTTTAGCAAGACATTACATTACTGACACCTTCATTATTAGAAAGTGGCTACTTGTGAATTAAGTCTGTAGCAATTCAGAAATGAAGAGAGAAATAAGTTTATACTCTCAAGCACCCACCAAAGCACTCCTGGCTCATTTACCAGGCTATTCAGTGCACAATTAATCATTAATTCCACAAAGCACCTACCTGCCAAACCAAGTGTTCCTTTACAACAGCTGTACCTGATAGACAGACGCTCAACACAATCGTATGAGATGCAGACGTCAAGACGCTGGCAACTATAGCGTCCCTCATGTTGAAGGGCAGCATGGTATACACCACAAAAATAATGAACAAGAAAAATGATACCTGTGCAAGACAGTAAGACAAAAAAGAAGCATGTCAAATTCACTTTGGAATAACATTTTAAAGGTAGCATTTAATTTTGAACTGTCTTCATAAATTTACATATTACTTTTTCACAGGAAGGTTACTGCAGAAAATCAATTTAAGAAGACTTTGTTTTTAAAAGCTTTGGAAAATTTACATTATATTTCATGTAGGAAGTGCAGTTTCAAGATACTACATCATGGTTTCAGAACTACACAATACTCCCAACTTTTTGAATTTAACTTCACATTTATCTTTTAAAATTTTAATTTTAGTAACACTCTGTTCACAGTTACAGTGTAGTTCTCCTGGGACTGGTGGTTTCTGGCTGTGAACTGTATTACAAAACAATTAGCCAAAACCCTCCACAGGACCTGAATTTCAATGCAGAGAGATTTTGCTCATCCTGATGCACTAAAAAGTCACCATTTAATACAACATGATATTATGCAAAAAAGCCCAAGTCCATCCAAGCATTTTGGTTTAATAAGATACTTCATGTGTATCTACATGACGTATGTCAAATTCTATTAAAACACTATATTTTAAGCTAATATATTTATTTGGACATGAAAAACAACCTCAGACAATCACAGCCTATAAGCAGAATTTACTATTAAGTTATTTTTAAAAATACTAGCATACACACTAACTTTATAGAACAAACTCTCCAAACGCAGAACCAAACCTGTAACGGCAAAAGGGATTCCTTCACTATACATACAAAAGATTATATATTTGATGGTATGCCTATGTTCCAAACTCCACCATATATTTGAGAAAATGTAACTAGATTTAGGACATATATTTTGCACACTTAAGTAGGCAATTCTGAAAACATGCCAGCTTGTGTATAATTATACGCCTATGTAAGCCTTTCTGCCAGTTTTAGTTTTCTTATAAGCCTGTTCACCATCTAACAGTTGGATAGACACAGTATTTAACTCAGAAAGCTCCCATGCAGGTATGAGCAATAATAATTTGCTGCTTACTTCTCTTATTGTCAATTTGTTTTCTTCACATCTGCATTTGATGACTCCACTCAAAATTGAACCCTAATTTGTGTGTACCTAGAAGACAGTGGAGGCATTCCTCTGCCCCCTGGAGAAAGAACTGGATGGAAAAGGAAGTCCACTTTTGTTCTCCACTCATCTTTCTCCAATTTGTCCATTTCTCCACCTCCTTCCTGATCACCCATATTCTTTTTAATGCTGCCCAACCGTCCTGTATGCTCAAGAGTCAAAAAGTTCAATGGCATGAAATGAAAGAGAACTGAAAAGGATATGTGGGATAATAAGAAAATAAAATAGCAAAAAGGCAACCAGAAAACTCTGCTTCTCTACTCTTCAAATGTAGCACAGGGAAACAGTTTGGGATTTCTGTTTACGTTTCAGTCCTCCCTACGAGTTTTAACTGTGATCACATGTTACAAAACCAACAGCAAAGAAAAGGGTGTATAAACTCTGCTACGTAGGTCTCTACTACTTATTCGCTGTACTTGTGAGGTACATGCTGTGTACTTAATAAAACACACTAGTAGATACAGGACACAGTATGATGATGTTGCTTTTCAACTTTGACATAAAACAGACTACTAATCTAAAAATTATTTTGCTATATTGCAAAGCTTCTAGTGGTATCAGCTGTACCAACCCCAAATTTACCGTTGTAAACAAGTATCCTTTCTTTAAGTTACCCCACTATTTTCCTTGGTCAAATACATGGATAATCTCAACCTTCCACAACCACAAACAGAGAGAGTTTCAAGTACCTTACAAGTAGAGTAGATCATTCAGTCTGGCTAGAAAGTCAAACCATATTCAAGCAGGGAAAATATGCAAGTTCTATTTTTTTTGAGACAAGACAGTTAGAGGAGGATTTTTTTTTTTTTCCTAATCATAGACGTTTCAGCCCCTCCTGACCTTACATATTCAGATCTCAAATTCTCCATTACTCAGCAACAAACAGGCTGAGCTGGGCTGGAATTGTGTTAAAGAATACTTGATAACAATTGACCTGTCAATTCCTACATTTGCATCTTGAAATGTGGGTCTGAGAATGCTGTTGCAAAGCAGGAGAGGTATGAGCCACGCTAAAACAGCAACTCTCATACAAAATACACAAAGGAATGGCTCCTGTCACGAGTTCGTGATTCTGGTCCACACTCCTTTTCTCTTACTTCCAGTAATGACCCAATGAGTTGAGAGCTCCATTTATCACACAGGTTCCTTTTTTAATTCACCACGGCTCAAAAATATTCTCCCCAAGTACCCTGAAATATGATGATTTTACCCCTCATCTTGAGAGCAGACATACTTACTATGTGAAGTGCTGGGGCCTGAGCTGGAGTTGACCTGTGGATGAGTCACAACCCAGCAGAATGCTTTGTTTTTCCTATTGGCTTCATGTTCCAGAGGCAGAACCTGGCCCACGTGTGTCTCTGTGGCTCTGCCCTCACCCAGGTGGTCGTGGCTGGGGTGGTGGGCAAGGCCAGGACTATATCAACCAGGAACTGATCAGTTGGAGGAGTTTCCTGTTGGGTGTGGCTTCTGTTGGGGCTGGTTGGCTCTTGCTGAGCTCTCTGGGTGTTGTCCTTCCATGTGAAGGGCCTCTGAGGGAGCCATCTCTGTCTGTTGTGCCCAGCAGGCGATGCTGGCACCACAGTGGGCAGCGAAGGAGCTGAGCCCACAGGAACCTATGGCAAGACTGTCTGAAAGAAGACTTCTGAGGGGCTGTTGCTGAGTTCAGTGTTGGCCTGTGTGATCAGGCAGCTGATGGTAGCATAAAAAGATGATGGCTGGACTGGCACAACAGTATGTAAAGCTTGGGACCTTTCAACATATTTCAAAATGTTGCTGTATTTAAGTTTGATACTGTAGAAGCTGACACTCAAATGCTTCTGAGTAGGGTGGTTCTTCAAGTAGAAAGAAGAGACAGGCTTTCTGAACTGAGTCACAGTCTGCAGAATAGGCAGTGGCCCTTGTGCCCTTTTCATGATATTTTTGTAAAAATTAGTAGAATATTGCTGATAGAAACATTAAAAAGCAGTGATATCAGGCTCTGAAGGACTCCACCATCCCCTTGCAAGAGCTCCTAAGGCGCATCATTGCATATCTGCCTTTGATGTGTGTACCCATCAGTAAATACATTATTCATTTACAGTGCACTATTTTTGATAATATCAAAAGCAGCCTTTTCCACCAAAAAGTGCCATAACCACAAAGCCTGTTGCTGTTTTGAAACTGTGTTGGAAGCAATCTTTGATGTGAGTCATCACTATGCCTCCCTATTTGAAATACTCTTTTTGTCCTTATGTGAACTTAGATTGCTTTAGGAATTTGATTCTCAGATACTTTTTCAATGAGCTTATGTTGCCCATACCTTTGAGCTGGGGAGTATTTGGGCATTGAAGGCATCAACATAGCACACAGCTTTTGCTTTTGGTTAACACTGGTGTAACATCTTATAGAGAAGTCTTTGGATTTCCTGCTTTGACGTGTATCCAGGACTCTTGCCCATCATTCCTGACTGAGAGAGCTTAGCAAACTCTATGTATGTTTGCTGCTCTTTCTATCTCTTCTCCCACACTTCAGTAGTGCCACATTTTCATCTACTATGTAAGTAGTTCTTTTCCATGGTGATTTAAAGGATAATAAGCCGCCATGGTGCGGCTGTCTGGATGGGTACGTAACAGACTGTTTTTCTGCAGACTTGGTGCAGGAGCTTTCAGAAGGGCAGTGAAAGTTCTCATACGGATTGCTGTAGTGATGCCATTAGAGAAACTTGGACGCTAAATCATATAATGACAGCATGGTATAGGATATCACTGACGATCACAAACACCCACACTCGTTACAGAATACAATACAAAACTAGAAGTAAGCATCATTACACATCTTGTAAAAGGGAAAGATTTCAGCAGTACAGGATTGAGACTTAGTTCCTTCTGTAAATCAAAACCATTCTGAATAGTTGTAATGATGGCACTTTTGTTCTAGCATCTCCAGATTTTTGTTGGTCACTTCAGCCTCTGACCTATACTGCTGATTGTGATCTAGGAGAACTGGTATGAAGCTCGTAATGTTTAGTGGTTCACAAACATCGCTGTTGACTGTGATGGCATGAATTGCAGTGAACCCAACCTGGTTTTGAAGCCAATGGACCCAACCTGTTTTCAGACACTGCATCTCCCTGGTGTTGCAGGTTTCTATGCTTGAGTGGCATCATCCTAACTCTAAAGGGTACTTGGAGTAGAATGTTTAACATATCTTACACATAAAATGGTCTTTTCTAGCATAAAGGTACTACAGGGAATTTCACTTTTGACACCGAGAACAACCGTACAAAAAGATACTAATTCATTTTATAGAAATTTTGTTCCAACAATGACTCACAATTTCCCATCTAGATAGCCTTTTAAAGATTCTGTTAATCATAACTGGATTGGCATGTGTAAAATTAACTCAACACAATGTTACTCTGACCAGAATTTCCCCTTGAGAAGTACAACTTCTTGGCACTGAAGCAGGCATGCAAATCTAAATGCTGTTTCAGTAGGAGTTAGGGGAAAAGACTGCTTTGGACACAGGCGGCAGTAAGGAGGCTACAGCAAATAAAGTATCTGTAGTTCTTTGGGACAATGTCTTGCACACACTGTAATGACAGCAAAGTACTTGGGACAATAGTGCCAGCTTTTCACAGCATAAGCAGAATGGACCCTGTTCCCATAATTAAACGGTTAGACTAGAAATATTCACAGTAAGTGGGCCAGGCCACTGCAGGGTGTAGCTCCTTCTTGAGGAAAGGAAAGGGCAGTTATGACACAGTATCCTCCTTGACTTTAAAGCAAGGTAATTCAGAACAAGAACTGAAAGTCCAAGGAGACTACGAACAGAAAGCACTGTAGAATCATCTACTAGTTGGAAGGGAACAGAGAGAGGAAAGTTCAACCTTCAGCAACAACAGGATAAAATACACAAGAAGTTAAGTTTTAACTCATATAAAATCAGTTTTTCTCAAGTGTCAGGTATATCATAAACCTCAAGACTAAAATCAACAGGGAAGACTTTGTTTGTGATTTACTCCACAAAATTAGGACCTCAAATTAGTAGATCATGCATTTTTACCAAACAAACTTTTATTTTCCAATAATTATTATAGAAGTAGTAAACAACCCTGTAAATCATGTCCTGTTCTTCATCATGGAGAACTCTCAAACTAATACTCGCTTTCTTTTGTACAGAGGTCTGGGCTGAAATGTCATTAGGAAACAGTCATTACAGCCTCTGCCAAAAAATTATAACCACAACCATTAGCAAAACTGGATAAAAGCAAGTTGACTGCAGGAAAATGGATATTTTAAAATAACTGTGCAATAAGGGACCTTCAAATGTGCTGCTAAACTCATGGATTAATATGACAATGAGATGAAATACTCCAGAAAAGGAAGAAAAATTCACATTTGAAATAAACAGGATATAATCTGATTGTGTGCTCTTTACTGTGTGATTGTTTTCTTTGTCACAGAATATTTTCTTTCACTGAATGGAATCAGTAAGAAGGATATGGGATATGGAAGCAGTGGCCCAAGGACCATCAGTACTGACCCAATGATCCATATCAATTTTGGGTCCTTCCTGCTACAGAAAGAGGAGATTGAGCTACCATCATCTCTAGCAGCTTTGAGATTATTCCTGAACATACTTGGAAAAAGAAAGAATTTGATCTGCTCTGTAACACCCACTTTTACTATTATTCTCTTCCTCACTTAATTCTCTTCTTTTCATCATGTCCTGTCATCCTTGTTTCAACCATAATATACTCTCATTAGCCAAGAGGACAGTTTTGTTCTGTCATAATGGGGCTGGACAGGATCCACCCAAGGGTACTAAGGAAGCTGGCAGAAGTGCTCACCAAGCCACCTTCCATCATGTACCAGCACGCCTGGCTAACCAAGGATGTTCCAGTTGACTGAAGGTTAGCAAATGTGACACAAGAGGGGCTGGAAGGAGGATCTGGGAAACTATAGGCCTGTCAGTCTGACCTCAGTGCCAGGGAAGATTACGGAGAAGATCATCTTGAGTGCCATCATAAAGAACACACAGGACAAACAGGTGATCAGCATGAGTTTATGAAAGGCAGGTCCTGCTTGACCAAGTCTATCTCCTTCTATGACAAGCTCACCCACTTAGTGGATAAGCAAAAGGTTGTGGATGTTAGTAAAGCCTTTGAAACTGTTTCCCACAGTTCTGCTGGAGAAATTGGCTCCTCATGGCTTGAATGAGCACACGCTTTGCTGGATAAAAAACTGGAAGGAGGGCCAGGCCCAGGGAGTTGTGATGAATAGAGTTAAATACAGTTGGCAGCTGGTCACAAGTGGTGTTCCCCAGGGCTCAGTATTGGGGCCAGTTCTGTTTAATAACGTTATCAATT
>JAVSBS010029310.1:32005-53059 GCA_033124195.1 Coracias cyanogaster | reverse complement strand
GGCCAAGCTCCTCCGCTACCCACTGTGGTGCTGGTGTCACCTGCTGGACACAATGGACAGAGATGGCTCCCTCAGTGGCGCCTCATGTGGAAGGACACCACTGAGAGAGCTCAGCAAGGTGCAACCAGCCCCAACAGAAGCCACATCCAACAAGAAGCTCTTCTAACTAATGTGCTTCTGGTTAAAATAGCCCTGGCTTCGCCCCCCCACCCCAACCACGACCACCTGGGTGAGGGCAGAGCCACAGGTGGGCCAGGTTCTGCCTCTGAAACTTGAAGCCAATAAGAAAAACAAAACATTCTGCTGGGTTGTGACTCATTCACAGGTCAACTCCAACTTGGGACCCACAGCTTGGGCCCCAGCACTTCACTTAGTAGCTACCCCTTCTCCTTAGCCTGCACATGGAAATGATGACTGAGCATCCCTCCTGGCAGTGGGATATGGGCAGGTGTAGCTGGTGTGGGAGTGCATCCCACCAAAAAATGTATGAAAACCACAACTCCAGGCTGCTCCTGTTGATGATGGTGGGGGAAAAATGAGCTGTGTAGAGCTGGAGCTTTCCCATAGTGATTAACCCCAGGGTGCATCGGGAGCTCTGGGCTCTGAAATGAGTCAGGATAGAAAAACATTCAGGTGTTTTTTCAAGTCTAAATCTCTCCAAGAGAGATTTACACGCATCACACAAAGAGAGGGGACCTGAATTGCCTGGAAGAGCAGCCAGAAGTCCAGGGAATGAATGCGTGGGAGGCACAGCATGTGCTTCCAGGTGGCCCATGGCCGGAGGACATTGCCTAGTGGCAGGCAGGGAGCTGCCAGCTCTGGCTGCTGCCAGGACCTCACCAGAGGGGTCAGTCACCACTGTCCCCACGAAGAAGACACTGAAAAGGGACATGTGTCAGTGCAGTCCTGCATGACCCTGGGGTATTCACCTGGGGTGGGGGAAAAAATCAAATGCAATTCCTAAGGTGATGTCATTGTTATTGCGAAGCAGGGGATAAAAGGAAAAAAAAAGCTGAAAAGCTGTTTGGAGAAACTGCTGAATGAACCCACCCCCTATTAGTGCTCTTTGAACCTGCCTGGCCCCCTCCATGGTGCAGAGGGCTGATGACCCCTCTCAACACCCCCCCACAACCAACTTCACCCACCGCCCGCCCCACCGGCAGAGGTTCTCCATCTCCTGCCTCATCAGGCAGACTCTGCCTGTACTAATTAACCAGAAACTGAGACTGAATCTAGCCTGGGCAGCGTCACTATGCACCACGGCAGGGCAGAGAGCAGAGGGGGACGCTGCCCCAGGCTGAGCCTGCAGGAGCAGGATGGATGGCTGCAGAGGGCTCTGACAGCATCTCCGAATTGGAAGGAGACGGGGTTTTTTCATGCTTATCCATGGTTTCACTTTAAAAAAGGCCCAAGATGCTATGAGAAGGCAGAATGGAAAAATTGCAAAGAGAAGAAGGCATGTGAGTGAAAAGGGGGAAAATCTCCGAGCTGGTTACTTTGGGAGGGAGGAGGAATTCATTGGGGCAGAGGATGGGATGAGAGCAAGAAGCTGAGCCTGGGCGTCCAGACCCAGAGGACAGATGCTAAGATGCTGTCCAGCAACCTGGGACGCTGAGCCAAGGGGACCACACTGGGAGAAGAGCCCAGCCCCAAGTCCTGCTTTGGAGAGAGGAATTGGCCTCAGCTTGGAGGCTGCTGCTGGCCCTAGTTGGGATGGGGCATTTGGGAGAAACACAGCTCTGATGGTCAGGATGCTCCTTCAGTACAGGAGTGACTGTGGCTTCCCTGGGGAAAGGAGAGGAAAAGGGTTTTTAGCAGTGGCTCCTGGCAATAGCCTTGGTAGATCACTAATGGCACCAGTCCAGGTATCCACACGAAACCCCTTTCTTGGAGGCAAGGCCATAGTGATGGAGTCTGAATTAAACTGCAGTCTTCAGATGGGGCAGTTCAAGCCTAGGATTTGATTTCGAGTTGTGCTTTTGCCTTATGGGACAATGATGATTTTGTGACTACTGCTACACCTGAGTTACACCAAAACCCACCATAACAGAGGACCATGAGGCATCTGAAGGAGTGGGCAAGTTAGTCCCTGCCAGCATGCAGCAACTACTCTTTATGCCAGTGCTAAAGGCCCACCATGAACACATCAGTGAGTGTCAGCTCTGAGGACACCATGAGCTTTCACCACTTTCTTCACTTCCAGATGTGCACTTCCAGACTGCAAGCTGATTCGATGATTTGGCTCATTCCTCTGATAATTAATCTCTTTGCACAATTATTTTTCAATCATTTGTTTATGGATGCCACGTTGCTCCCTCCATAAAATGGGTTTATGGGATTTCCCCTGCCCCCATGTTGTAAATTGAGGTCCGTAAAGCGAAGAGCAATTTATCTCTGACCATTGCCCAGTTTTATGTTAATGTTTGAACATGGCCATAAAAGAATTACATCATCTTACCTCTGACCAGCTGTTAAGGCAAAAGGACCTTATAAAACCAAGCCCTGCTTACCAGCAAGGCACCTTCTCTTGTGTTGGGAGCACAAGGATCCTTTCCATCATGAGCTTCACTGGAAAGTACGAACTCCAGTCCCAAGAAAATTTTGAGCCTTTTATGAAAGCCCTTGGTAAGTGCCTGCACGTGCAATGCGCTGCTTTGCCTCTGCAGATCCCGCTGGTATTTGGGAGTCCAACTGTGCTGATGATGTAGACTGAAAACGTCTCTCAGATTTCCTATTTTTGTCTGTCGTCTTGAAATTGTTGGGTTTTTTACAATGCATGTGCATGGAGATGTGATCTCAAAATAGAAAAGAAAGCATCTCTCTTGCTGGTGGCTGGAGGTCAGGAGATGCTGGATGAAATTTTATGGCTTGCAGGAAAATGGTCCCAGCAGGCTCTGCTGCCATGGGCCGGCACAGCAGAGTGCTGCACACGCGTGATAAGCCAGTGGGACCTTGGTGGCTTAGGGCAACAGCAGATCTGCTCCGTCAGGCTGTGAAAATTGAGGGCGAGCAGGACATCACTCAGCCCAAAATGCTACTGCTCTGTGATGCTGCAAAGCCCCAAACTCCACCATTCATTAGAAAAATCGTGGGAGATGCTTAAATGCTTAATGGTGGACATGGCTAGCTAGATTTCCACCAGTGTTCGTGCCGGGGAACATGTTCCTGCAAGGCTTCAGGAGGCTTTGTACTGCTTCTGCACAGTCATGTGCTGGAGGGGCTCTGCCCATCAGATCAGCTTCAGGCTTTCAGAGAAGTTTTTAGTGACCTGGTTCTGAGGCACTCTGACTCTCATTTAAAAACCACTTGGTTCTTTCATTCTGCCTCAATTTATTGCATTTTCTCTGCTTGCCTCTCAATGAAGGAAGGAAAACAGGATTTTTTCTTTCTGTCTGATGCTTAGCCAGGGAAGTGACACAAGGGAGACGTCTAGTTCCCACACAAAACCCAGGATCACAGTGTTTGTTATTCTTTCTCCCCAACAGACTAAGGGCTATGTGGCACTTGGGAAGCCATCATTTTTGCAATGTTTTTCCACACTGGAATAGAAATCCTCCCAGCTATGGGTCCCCAAATCCCACCACATTCACTAGGCAGCAGCAATCTGACCACCAATAGCTCCAATGTCGACCTAACAGCTCTCCTTCCTGGGCAGGGCTTCCTGATGACCAGATCCAGAAGGGCAAGGACATCAAGAGTATCTCAGAAATTGTGCAGGATGGCAAAAAGTTCAAGGTGACCGTGACCACTGGCACCAAAGTGCTGCACAATGAGTTCACCATCGGGGAGGAGTGCGAGATGGAGATGCTGACAGGAGAGAAAGTCAAGGTGAGTGATCAGCTCCTCCTCTGCTCAGGCTGTGGGGCCTCAGGGACACTGTATTTCCTCTCCAGCCATTCCCTCCACGCTTGAGCAAAAGGACCAACCAGACCATGGGTGTTAAAGCTGACACAGGGAAAAGACCTGGGTAATTCCCTGGCCTGGTTCTGTCTCTCACAGTTGCCACGCATGATTTGATATAACGGGAAGGGGCTAATTGATGAAACCAAGCCTGCAGATGTGGCACCCACTGCCCTGCTCCCTGCAGGTCCTCAGCAAGCTTCTTAGGGACACATTTCCAAAAATGACAGTCCATTTCTGAGTCACCTTCCTCAGAAACTCAGAGCCCGAGACTCTGAAGTTCCCACCTCCCCTCTTTGCTTTTACTTTTGACTTTCTGTCACATTGCAACGCAAAACATACCCCCGCCTTCCTTTTGTTGACTTAGAGGTAGCACAGGAAAGTCAGCCAATGAATCATAAACCGATAAATGCCTCCTTTTAAGTCCCAGTGGCTGTTTGCTTCTCTGCTAGCCTGTCCCACTGCTTCTGTTTACAGTGGGTGAGATGATTTGGCAAGGTGAGGATTTATCACCCTTGAAATTGGGTCAGCTCCTGTTCCTGGACATTAGTTTCCAATAGTTCATGAAATGTCAAGACAGCGCCACTGGCAAATATTGCCTTTCTCCTCTACCTGAGAAGAAGATGATATTGCAGGGACTTTTGAAAGCAGGAGGGATGACCATGAAAGAAATGCTCCAGGGAACTGGTCTCTGCTGTACTGACCTTATCACCATTTCCAGCATCACTGAAGTCTCTTATGCATAAACTGGGGGAAAGGGCTATTAGAAGAGTTTTACTTTCCGTAAATCAGCAAGTCAAGGGCAGGTGAACACAGACTAGAGCTGCACAGACAGATGAACAGAAATGGTTTTTGCTGGGTTATTTATCTGAGTAATTTCAATGATCAGTGAGAGCTGCCCTGGGGGTGCTGGTGCTGTCTGTAGCCTTTCTAGATGTGCAGCATCTGCAGCACACGTGCCTGTCCCTCTGAGAGGGGACAGCCATGACTGAGTTTCTGAAAACTCCTTAAGCAGTTTCCCACCTTGACCAAGACTTCCCCAAGCCCCATGCTGTTGCCCAGCTCCCTGTCACACCACTCCAAAGGATATTGCTGCAGCAAGGTGCAGTAGGTGGAGAGGAGATAACATGGCACAACCTGGCCCAGCTCAGGTGGCTCTTGCAGTCTTCTCCTCAAGGTGTGCAGCTCCTCTTGGTCTGCGTGCTGCATGAGGAGCTGCCCCAAGGAGCATCAGGGCTTCAGGAGGTACCAGCATTTGTAGGGTGAAAAGCATCTTTCTCCCCCAGAACTTGTGTGTTGGTTTGATGCCAATGGGTGATAAAGATCCCTACTCTGGTGTCTCACAGTGTGGGAGCCATGAGTGAGACTCAAATTGAAGGGGAGAGAGGTAGGTAAGGTGGCAAAATCACATTCCTGTACAGGCCAGAGTAAACATCCATAGCCTTGTTGTGTTGTAAGTCACTACCAGAACCAACCTCTCTCCTCATCCTCCTGGGAAAGCCAAAATCACCAGGGGAGCAGCTTGCAGAGGGGATGTGGTAACTCAGTACAGAAGGGGAAGGACAAAATGCAGGGGTCGAGATGGTCTCCAGCAATAACCTGAATGCCTCTCTCTCCTCCTACCAGGCCATTGTTCAGATGGAGGGTAACAACAAACTGGTCGCAAACCTAAAAGGGCTGAAATCTGTCACCGAACTCAACGGAGACATCATCACCAATGTAAGTGTAGAAGAGAAGGGCAGTGGCTGGAGTAATGGTGCATATGGTTACCTTCAATGGTCTGGTTCTAGAAAGCCTACAGAGATACTAGGGACCTTATGGAGGTGCTGGAGATGAGCATGTGCTTCCACTCAGGCTCTGTAGCTAAAGTTGATCGGTTGGCCAGGCACTGAATGCAGCTTTTCATTATAGTCCAATGGAAAAAATACTTTTTAAGATCCCAGTAGGCATTGCTGATCAAAGTTGCATGTAATGAAGGCATGTTCTCTCCCACCCAGAGGTATACGTATGTTTCTGGGTCTGGCACTTTTAAAGAAGAGAGGTGCAGCAGACTGGTCCCAGCTGAGGGATGCCAGATCCCTCCCTGCTTTGGGATAGTCATGAAGAAAACCAAAGCTTTAATGATTCAGTTTATGGGAGATAGATGGGACACCGGTCCTGTTTTGAACTGCAAGACCAGGTCCTTTTCAAATGGAGTTTGAAGCCACACACCATGAAAAGCTAACACTCTCCATTTGTTTTTTTCAGACACTGACCATGGGAGACCTCACCTACAAGAGAATCAGCAAGAGAATCTAGAAACCCTGCACACATCCATCATTTTACTGTGTAAAATGTGTCCATTAAAGTAAAATTTGTATTAAAGGCATCTTCATTACCACTTCCTTCACTGATTGCTCTAAAGAGATGCAAGCCTCCCAAACTCAGGCAAGCCTCCAAAACTCATGAAAGCCCTGATAGAAATTGGGCAACAGGCTGAGCTAAGGCTGTGCTGATGTCGGTGAATGGAGCTGGCCTAGGGAGCACACTCAGAGCCACTGAGTGACCCCCCGAGAAGTGCTCCATGCTGGTGAGCACTCTTCCAGCCCCTTCCTGTGCACAGGTGCCAGCATCCTGCTGGTGGGTTGCACTGTCTGGGTGGATGGAGGAGCACTGGACAGGGAAAGGGCTCAAGTCCCTTTCCTTACAAACATACGGCCAAAGTGACAATGCAGTGACTGGCAGGGCCAAAAGGATGGGGTGGTTTATGTGACCTCAAGGAAATGTCAGTGATCCTGCCTAGAAAGCTGTCTTGGGGAAGAGACCAGCATGGAGGGGCAGTTCGGGTGTGCCAGTTGCCATCTTCATCCTCACACCTCTGCAACAGGATCTAGCACTACAGACTCTGGCTACCCCATCCCCATCTCCTCCCCTTCTCTTCCCACCAGAAAGAGGGCCCCAGACAGCCTTTAGGTGTCCAGTGTGCGTTTCAGCCCAAACTGCACCTGATAAATTGGGTTGAAGTGGAACTGAACACTTATTTCAGGGTGAGATACAGGGTTTTTTTCTCCTGGCAGGAGATGAGTGCTGGTTGCTCACAGTGTATACACAGAAGGAGCTCCAAAGTTATTTCCCACGCTCTTGCTTGGTGCTGCAGACTGGATGGAGATGTGGTTTTCTGATGCACACGGGAGAGGAAACTCTTCCTTCATAGCTGCCTTTTCCAAGTCCTATGCTTGGATGATGATTGGGAATTGTCCTTGGAAAATGGATATATGGTTAGTGTGATATACCTTGCTGGGATGATGTTCTTACAATTGCTCAAAGCTGAGCAGGATGTTAGGAAAATACCACAAGTGCTTCCCCACCTCCTCCCGCAACCCCAGCACATGCCACTAAAGGACCAGTTTGCCCTCACATGCATCTCTGCCATGATTCATCTCTCCTCAGGGCAGATGTTCTTGCTACAGGTCAACATTGATCCTCATGCTGAGAACTGAACCAATATGGATTGTCACACTGGACATCAGATGGGCACCTCATGGACACATGCAAGGGTTCCTAAATGGAATGGCTTGTAAAAAACAGATGTTGCTCACCAGTGAACTCATCTTAGATCTGGAGAAACATCAGCAAAATCACTGAGAAATGTCAAAGGGGGAAAACCCTGGTTTTGTTTTTTTGCTATTCTGCTGAGGAGCAGGTAGGGGAGCCTTGAACAAACCATCTCTTTTCATCTCTTGACTGCCACTGAAGGTCTGGAGCAGACCAGTCTGATTTTGAAATAGACAGGCAGACAGCAGGACCTTTTTCATCTAGAAAGTCAATCATTGCCTTTAGACTTTTCCATAGCTCCGTTGGCTGCCCACTGGCAGCTGATCCACAGAAAATCCCCTTTTTACTCAGTGCAAAATTGATTCAGCACCTGGCTACACTGAGAGGCATCAGAGCCCCCAACTCACCCTGAAGGTAAGCAAAGGTGGCTCCCCCTCTCTGGAAACCACTTGTTCAGTTAGAGCAACCCACACAGCCAGTGCACCACGTCAGTGCAACTGGCTTCTGGTCACGGGCTTATCACATGTCCCTCTGCTGCCATCACTGCAGACACTTCCTGGTTTTTAACTATGAAGACTGATTTACCAAAACTAATTTATCCAGATGTAGGCATTCCACTTAGTCTCATTAGCAAACAGTTTGATGTTGCACCTGTATCAGCTGCGGAATCATTTTTCAGGAGCTGTTCATCAGAAAAACACCCTTTTACACAAAGCACCATCTGGGGGTCTTGGTTTGCACTCAGTGCCCACAGGCATACATGACACTTCTTGGAACCAGCTTCCCACTTCTACATCCCTCAGTCAACCACCCATGGACATCACTGGAAAGAAATTATGTCATCACCAGAAGTGATGGGGGAAAAAACCCCACTTAAGAAAGAATCAATTAAAATTTAACCAAGGACTTCAAGATCAGGACTTGTGTAGAGACTTCCCTCTGTGTAGAGAGAAACAGGCTTCCAATAAGAATGTAAACAATTTTATAACAGGTTTTTTTTTTGCTTTGAATTTTAATGCTAGTGGTAGAAAAAGGACGTTGTTTCTGCTGAGACCTCTTTTGCTTTGAGCCCTCAGAATATTTTTCAGGACTCTTCCCCAGCAGGTCCATGCTGTCAGATTGGTGCCACTGGAAACCATCTTCATGGATGTATCACATCCCTATACCATGTTCCCAGGGTTTGGAGGTGTCACTGGTGATGTTATTTGTGTCAAGGTCGGGGTTTATTCCTTCTTGTGGAAGAGGCTTGGTGAGGTCTCATTGCTGGGTTCAGGCATGACTTGAATTTTTTGGTTTTTGAGGGCAGCTTCCCTCATCTTGTAATACATGAACTCATTCTGCTGGAACATGCGCAGCTCCATCTCCGTCTGGACACGCATTACCTGAGGGACACAAAATCTGTGATGCAGGAGATATGGAAGCGAGTGAATAATGCACCACCTAAAAATAGGGGCTGTCCTTCAGGGATGTCCTAGGCCATGTAATGACAGATGCACCTTACTCCAGGTGTCCCACTAGCAGGACCAAAGATGACTGGACACAGATATCTGGTAACTCTCTCAAACCTGGTTGCCTGTGTACTGTGAAGGTGAAGAAGGCCTCAGCCCTTCCTGCAACCAGCTCTTCCACAGGCTGCTGGGAAGCCTCCCGCTCCAAAACCTGATGCAGGACCTAGAGGCGATGTGCAGAGCCAGGGAGAGAGTGTGCTTCCCATCCATACCCTGGGCCTGACCCTTGGTGTGACCCATCACTGGGGTGGGGGTGACCTCCCCGGGGCAGAGGCAGGGGAGGAGGAGAGGAATGCTCAGCTCCTCTTCAACCAGGTCACAGGTGCATCCCCTGCATCTCAGGATTCACCATGAGCAGAGTCATTCCTGGTGCTGCATTATAGCAGAGGCTCAGAGGGGATTTTAGGAAATCTTTTTACACCTGTCCATGAGTTTATTCAGCCCTTGGTTTAGGAGCACAGGGATAAGCATGTGCCATATATCCACTATTTTCCTTCTAAAGTGGGAAGGGAAATACAGAAATGGAGGTGCTGGGCTCTCACTTTCTCTTATATATAGGGAAACAGCCAACAGATAGGCTGGCTTTACGTACTGGATACTCATTTTCCTTTTGATATAAAATTGCACTAATAAAGGTTATAACTCTGCTATAACGGGGACCAAGACATCAATAAAGGATTTAATTTGGTATTGTGTAATTTTTTTTGGCTAATAAATTAGATTGTTGTAAAGCCAACAGGTCACATCAGGTGAGTTAAAGGCTAAAGAAATGATAGATCCTCAGCTGCAACTGCAAATAGTTCATCAAAGCTGAGCAGATGTAATTTCCTGGGATCTACAGCTCTTGACCCTAAGGTAGGAAATACAGCTATCAGTCATTTGAGGAAAAAATCCATTGCAGCTTAGGACTGGACAGTGGTAAATAAAGAAGAATGGACACCAATAAAGAAAATCAGTTGTTAAACTGAGAACATCCACCATAAGCAATTTGATGTAGTCAAATTGGAATGCCGTTCATTCAAGAGTGGTAAAATCAGGCTGTCTGAAGAATGGGAGGCTCTGTCCTTGGGCACAGCAGTTTCAAAGAAGATTCAGGGGCTCCATGGCCATTTTTAATGTATGTCCTGATGCAGGATAAAAGCTATTTTTCAAGGGCGAACATGCCTAGGAAGGGGAATGCTTTTCCCAGCTGACTGTAGCATAATCTGGAGAAAACCACAGCACTAGTGAGGAGCAGTAAGTACTTGACACATCTCTCAGCTCTTATGGATGAGTTGTTT
Source organism: Coracias cyanogaster (assembly GCA_033124195.1). Classification (NCBI taxonomy): domain Eukaryota; kingdom Metazoa; phylum Chordata; class Aves; order Coraciiformes; family Coraciidae; genus Coracias; species Coracias cyanogaster. The sequence goes on along the minus strand of JAVSBS010029310.1, from coordinate 42,837 downwards.
CTACTACTCGAATGTAATTTTGTCCAGACAGACAGTGGAGACAGCACGGGAGATGACACCTACCTCCAGGTCTTTAGTAATTGGGTGGGAAGGTCCGTGGGTTATCAGGAGAATGGCATAGGCTTTACAGATCAAGCCATGCCCAGCTTCAATGAGACCAGCATGCCAGTGAGTCACTCCTGCCCGCATCACGGCCATCCCCAGCTGTGCGTTGTTGGGATGGTATATTTTCCTGGAAAAACATTAGGTAATTTTAGTTTGGGAATGATTTGGGTTCCCAAATGTTTGTCAGTGACATGATATGTTTGCCAAAGAGCAGACTGTTTACTCAAGTGAAGAGCCTCTTGCATTCAGTGCCACCAAATGTGCAGCCCTGCTTGGAAAAGGGCAGGCAGGAGTTACACAAGGACATGAGTTATACTAGGGCATGAGTTGTTGTGAAAGAGGGTGAACAACCTGTGAACAGGGAAAGTTGGATACCTGGGTTAGAGAATGCCAAGCTCTGTCATTCCACAGTATTTTGGCACAAACAAAACCTAGATCTGACCCTATAGCCCAGATGGCACCAACTTAACTTCAGATACTTAATGCAGTGTCTAAATTGAGAATGCAACAACCACCAGCTTCTCATCCAAAGCGGGGAGAGAAACAGGCGGTTCTAGAAACTCCCGAAATGTTCATCTCACCCCCTGGAGATGCATTCCTGCCTCTGAGGACTGTCAGATCCCTCCCCTACAGTGAGTACCCAAGGTGGGAAAAATGAAACATGGCCTCTAACTCCAGCTTTAAAAGCTGAGGCAGAGTTAGAAGGTGCTTGGACTTACCTGAAAACCTGCCTGCAGGGGCTTATTTGGCATATTGAATTGGCCAAAGCAAGGAAGGAAATTACTGCAGTCCTCACTCTGGACTAAAAAATTCAGCAACAGGGAGGGGAAGTAACTTCCTCTGAGTCATTCAATTAGCTCAGTGCCAGGTCTGGGACATGAAGTGACTTGTCAAGCCTGGAAGCCAGAGAGGTGACTCTGTCACCCCTCTGAAAAAGAACAAAATAACATAGACCTTTTGGGATAGAACTGACCAAAAAGGCGAGTAATGGGTATGAGATGCTCTCAGCAGAAGGGTGAATGAGATGATGAATTCAGCTTTTCTCTATAGTTTTCATTACTTCTTAATTTTTATTTCTTTTTTGCAATTTAATACTCATCAATCCTGTAGTAAAACCTCAGTGATAATAAAGTACATCATTTTTATTGTGAGGTTTGCCCTGGATCCATGTGAACTAAGCCTGAATTTCTTTATTCTCATTGAGCTTTTACCACAGGACTTGTGTATATTAATTAGGCAAGACAAAAATCCATTCAAGAGTGAAGGGATATCTTGAGTGACAGCCATTTGACATGGTTTCTCTTTTCTCTGCAACTTCTCCCTCCTGCAGGGTGCAGGGGAACAGACCATCTCCTGCAGTGACAGCCTCTTTGGCTAGCACCCAGGCTCTATGTTTTCCTACCAGGGCAGCCCTGAGATGCTTCTGAGGCACAACAAAAAGACTAATGAAAGATATACCCAAAGCATTTGCCAAGTACACTTTAGTAAATCAAGGTGTTTGGGAGCTCCTGTGCATTTAAGAAGAAGTCTCTCTCTGTCTGGTGATACAATCAGCTCCAGGTCTGACTGCCAACACCGCTGCTCTGATGGGAGCAGAGTAAGAAAATTATTCCTATACCACACTGCCTAACATTGCATAACCACAGAGAGCTGCCAGAAATAGGGCACAGACATACTGGTAGCCATCCACCATCCTCTTGGCATAGTCAGCTGCTTCCTCAAACATCTGGAGGTAGGAGAGCACCTCAGAGGCAATGCTGAGGATCCTTAGGAGGTAGATGTTCGTGTCCCCCAGCACAGGCTCCTGTTTCTTCAGGCACTCACGGCACAGCTTCACAACCTGCACTCAGAGGAAGCAGGGAGAGGAAGGGCAAGTCAGAGCACCTTTGGCCCCAAAGCTGCTACACCAAAGCCCTCTGGGTTGCATGGTTTATACCAGTCCTAGAGGCCAAGTCAGCCTCCATGAAGGTTGGAGAAGACAGGATATGCTTTGATTTGTCGAGAAACACCAGCCTAGTAAAAATATTGGTGCTCAAAGCTTTCTCTCCCAGGCTTACATTCATAAAACTGGTGAGGAAAAAGTGATGTCTGCTTTTCAGGAGAAGAAACACCCCAGGAGGGTCAGATACTAAGTGCCTACAGGATTCTTATACCCAAATCCCATCCACCCAATCTCCTACAAACACTTGATGCCATGAATGCTCTTAATGACCCCATAGAGCTGACGACATGAAGCTGCACTGTCCCGTGCCTGTCTGCTCAGCTGTATCACATCTGCACCTAGCCATGACTCAATCTCCAGATTTCTGCTTTGTGGAGCTTCAGTCTTTTCCCAAAGTCAGTTCAAAACCAGAGGCTTTTGAACCTGGAGTGTTTTACTGAAGCTGTTACACTCCGAAGAGAGCAATTAAATATTTCCTGGGTCAGTAAACAAGAGAGAAAGGAAGAAGTGACTTGAGCTCTCTCATTTTTTGCCCTCGTGGCCTGTGCTCAAGGTAGAACATGGGTCTCCCATACCATGTATCCATCCTCAGCACTCAGCAAATGAGCAACATGCAGGCGTCGGGAGGTGAAGAAGAGATGAACAAAGGCAAACATAGCCCTCAGCTCAATGTGGGCTCTCCTGACCGTCCTGTCCCTCTCCCAGAACCATTGTCCTCCTTTCTATGAGGCTACCTGGCAGAGCTGACTCATTACACTTGCCTTCTAACTCATGTATTTTGCTCAGGAGGCCCTTAGTTCAACATCTTTGTCAATCGGTGGCACTGGTAGTCACCTGAATCTCCTTGTGTCATCACTATGAAATAAATTAGTTTGGGATGTTGTCTCAGACATGGTCGTGCTTTACAGAGGGCAGAAACCAGTATCAGCTTTTGCAACTTGAGCTGCCAAGGGGGCAGGAAGCAATGGGGATATCCAGGTTACAGCAACTGGAGTTTGTTTCATCCTCAGTTCACTGACAGGACAAGACCCGCTTTCCCTGGCAGTGTGTATACAGCAAGAGGGCAAAAGTACTAGGACTTACTTCGTGATAAATTCCCTCCATGCGGGCCTTGTTGATCTTCTCCAGGGTGTCCTTGGAGAACTGGATGACATCCTTCACTGTCTCTGCAGAGGGCTGGGGACAACATTAGGAGAAACAGTGAGGAGAATGCATTGTCCGACATGCATGCCAAAATACCCTGGTTGAAGGGATGCTTATTCCACAGTCTGGAAACCCAAATCACCTCAGTGAGATGCTTCCAACATCACCCACTACCTGCCTACCACTGGCTGTATACCCCAGCATGCCTCTCAGACTTATCCGAGACTGGGCTGAAATGGTCCTGCTACCAAGTTGAGTGAAGCTCCTGCTGACTTCAGCAAGAGCGTTGCTCATCGGGGTAGCAGCCATGTACATCTGGCATGCAGAGCTGGGTTCCTCAACTCTTCTCCCCACTTCTCAGGAAAAGGGACAGAATTGACCCTGCAACTGGGAGGTCTCACGAGATGCCAAAGAGGCTGTGAAAGCCACCAGTTGGTGTGTATCATGTGCTCCTAGTGCATTTGTTTGAGAGAAAATAGGGTTTTGAATGAGAGATGAGTGGAACAAGGATAGGAAAGATCACCAAGTTTTACCCACTCTGAGAAATGCTATCATTAGGTCCAAACACCATAAGATGGTTGACCTCAGGTTTCAGCTGCATCCAGAGAGTGAAATGTGTTTTCCCACACACCTCAAAAAAAGTTTAGATTTCACCGTGTGTTTGAAGACATGATACACATCTAGGCATGCCTGGCAAAACACTAACCAGCTCATAATTAGCTGCCTCCTCTTCCTTCATTTAATGATGAAATACAAGATTACGAAATCCAGCACCATCATTCATCTTCAGATTTTCTAAGCCTTTCCAATTTGGATTTATTACTATTCTAGCTATCTTGATGTTCCTTTTCATAAGTGGAAATCTAAAATCAGCCCACAATCTCATGACTCCAAGAGCTTGCAGGAAGAGCCTAGTCTGGAGACATGTAATAATGTCAGAACACAGCCATGTTCCCAGCAGCCAGGAAGGACCTCTGGGTGTGGATCAAAAGCAGAGACCCAATGTTGCAACAAGTCATAGAATCACAGAATGGTTTGGGTTGAAAAGGACCTTAAAGATCATCTAGTTCCAATCCCCCTGCCATGGACAGGGACATCTCCCACTAGACCAGGTTGTTCAAATCCCCATCTCAATCTTCTTCCCACGCCTTCTCAATCAGATTTTTGAGGAATCTGTGAAATTCAGTTAGTTGGGAAAAGCTCTTGAAAGTTTAGTATGGAAGGAAAATAAGCAGCTTTTCAGAGCCACGTGCCCCCCATCTATTTATGGATACATATGTATATATTATGATTTATTATTTTATGTTATTAAACTGAAGCTACCATGGCTAATCAGATTTTGGCAGCTGTTTGAGCAGCATGGAGGGTGTCCTAGTGCATGGAGCACATTCAAAGGCAATGTTAGCGCAATTGTAGATCACATCACTATGCTGTCTGAGTAAAGACTCCCAGAATAGGTACTTTCAACAGTGCTTCCACAGCAGCTTGTCTAATAAAAATCCTCTCTTGCATTTATAAGACTCCAGAGTCTGTTGCCATTATAAACAATGGGTACTTTGCTACTATTTGGAAGGGGTGAAGGACTGGAGGTCGGAGCGGCTGTTGAGGATGTAAGCTGTCAATCTTGCATATATTCATAGCACTTTTTCCATGCAGCTGTGAGCTTTGCTGCTCTCAGGCAAGCGAGCCTGAATTCAGATAATGCGATGCAGCCGGGAGCGAGCAGACGTGCTCCGCGGGTGAGGTCAGTCTGGATACTCATTGTCTGTGGATGGAGTGTATTTTTAACAGCTGAAATCATGCACCTTGCATAGTTACAGGCTTTTTCTAGACAAGCACTTCAGATTGTGGAGGACATTCACCCAAAAGGGCATGTCTTCCTGCTGCGTGCTGCAGAGCACCGCTGATGCTCATGACAAGGGGATGATGCATCTCACTGGTTGGTCAAGCAGGAGTTGAATGAGAGCTGAGATTTTTCTATGCTGTCCATTAGAGGAGGTGTTCAAAAATACTGGTACGGAAAGTCAGATAAAAATGCTTCTGCATCAGAGGACTGAGCTCTGGGACTGCTGCACATTAGAAGTGGGGAGTTTCAGTAGTCAGGATTAACTTTAAGATGAAGCTTGATAATTTATTAACGGGATTATATAGCAAGATCTTCTGCACTACAGGAGAATGTGAGCCAGCAAGCAAAGAGTGGCCTCTAGTTCCACGTCCTATCTCCCATGGGAGCTCCCTGACATCAGTTTGATCCCATTTCTCCAAACCTTTCTCAAAAAGAGACTTCTAATCTACAATATCCAGCCTTTCCTGACTGCCATCTCTATGAATGAAGAGTGAGAGGACTGATCTTGGCTTTCTGGTAGCTGCTGAGCTGGAGGCTGAGGGTTTTGTACTCCTTCCCGGGAAGGTGCAGCTTGCTAGGCCTCTCCTGGTGGCAGTCCTGGTCTGAGGTCATGGTTCTTCAACCTACCTTTGCTGTTTGGTCCTGCCCTACATCAGCCCCTGAGCTGTACTGCCTGATTCATTACGTGACTGCTCCCTTGCAGATCAATGACTTGATACTACATTAATTTGCCCTCCCTTGCTTTGCCTTCCCTTCTACACTTTGTAAAGCTCACTGGAGTAGAAACCCCCTAAGACAGCACTGCCACAGAGGACAAAATATTATGTGCAATTATATCCTTGGGCAGAGGAACCAAAAAGAAACTCTTAGAGCCACCAGCATTCTCATAAACCGGAGCTGCTGGGCATGCAACACATCCAACTGCTGAAAGCGAGACACAGCCTTACACCCTCTCACTCGATGACTTGTGAGATCTCCAAGGAAAATACAAATTACTTAAAAATGAACAGTCAAATGTGTTAATTATTGACAGCTAATCTGCCCACAGCAACAACGCATAAATGTCAAATGATGGTACAAACTCTCCCGTGACAGGCCTTTGCAAGGAGGGACTGGAAGTTCAGGCTTCCCACCTTGCTGGGGTCAGTGTGATGTTTCAGGTTTTACAAACCGTACAGCTTCAGCAGCACTGGTCAGTCTTGTCACCACGGATCACCCGCAACACATTTTCCTTTCTGCTGTTCAAAACTTTGATTCCCTTTCAGTTCCTCAAAAAAAAACAAAATCGAAACGCCAGCGTTTTTCTCAGCTCTAGACCTAATTTTCCGATATTTTAACATTCTGCTTGTTGATGAACTTTTAGGTTAGAGGCAACTTTTGTGGGCTTTTTAAAATTAAAAACTGCACTTATGTTGCATAATGATTAAACTGGCCTTGAATTGGTGTTGTGCTCAAGAAAGGTAAAGTTCTGCTCTCATTTTTTACCTTGGCACTAGTCAAAATCTGACTCTGTTCCTACTGAGAGTGTCCCTGGGCTGAGGAACCATGGTCACAGAGACACACAGATGCCTTGGTGGAGGAGACACAGCCACCTCTGGGTTTGGACGCAGTGGGACAAACCATACCTTGCTTTCCCCCTCCTTCACAGCCAGCATCAGGTCATCCTTGATCTGCTTCTTGCAGTGCTCACAGGTGCAGTCGAAGTAATACTGCTTCTTCAGCTGCTTCCGTCGCTCCTCGCTCACATTGAGGAAATCCACGTAGGAAACCGTCAGCTCGGCCCCCGGAGAAATCTTGCTCAGTGCCCGCAGCTCAATCCTGAGTGCAAAGAAGATGAGATGTGGACTTGGAGAAGCAGCAGAAGCAAACGTGCAGCCATAGAGCCATCAGGGACAAATCCTGTGACCTGCCCCTGCCTTGCAGAGGTAAGTCCTTGCTCTAAGGTACTGCTTTAGCTCGTCAGGGAGGCAATGCAGAGATGAGCAGCAGTCTGGTCAGCTGAATACAGAGTAAAAACATGGTCACACCAGTTTCTCCTGCCCCTTTGCAAGTCCTTGGCAGGGACAGCTAAGGGTGTAAGCTATAAACAGATTACAGCTCTGTTACTTTATCCAGATGGGGGCTGAACCTAGACATAAACTTTTATTATGTTCCAGGAGATCTCACCAGAAGAAAACCCTGAGATCAGAAATACACAACAAGCCTTTCAAAATGCTGAGTTTGGATTCTGGGTCTTTTTTTAAGTGCTGCTTTGCACGCTACCCACCCATCTCTGGCTAGACTCCCAGATCCTGAGCCGTGCTGCTTTCGGTATCATTTTCCCTCTGAAAAGTGAAGACACATTCCCTCTGGGTTCTGGGTAAGTGATGCCCTCACCTTGTTCATGCACCTCTACATGAACACCGAGAAACAATTATCTAGAAATAGTTTATTTTTATATAGCCCATTTGATCTGATATTGCTAATATTAAACACAAAGAAAATGCCAGTCTCTGATCTGAGCCTTTCAGCTGTGCTAAAGCTGCTGTGAAAACTACTCTCCGAGGCTGGTTTTGACCTTCTCTGGGTGTTAGATCATACCAACAGCATATTTCATGCAAAATTTTTCACTAAACATGCCATTGTCCCAAAGGGCAGTTATTAGTTTTGTCACAACCACTGGTAAATGCCAGCTAGAGAAAGGTGCAACCTCCTACTCCAGGAGAAAGTGCGTGAAAAAGAGCAATCCCCACCAGAAAGGTTTACACATATAAACATTCCTGTTCATGCTTATCATCCTCGTTAGAGTGCATCGTGCAACCAGAGAAGCAAAATCAAGCCTCTGACTTTTATGATGCCCCTGAGAGCCTAAGCACTGTAGGTATATTTTAAGCACCCTTCCCTTGTGTGGAGGGGATTGATAGCACTTGGGACAAGCCTGGAAACACGTGGCATATTTTAAATGCTATAGTTAAAGAGACACTGCCAGCTGAGAGCAGCCCACCGAGCTTGTCCTGTGCTCTTTCCCCAGTGTCTGCCCCAAACACCAAGGACCTTGAAAGACACATGCGTGGGGACAGCAAGTGCCCGTTAACTCAAAAATCAAATTGTACCAAAATAGCAATTCTAATCAGAAGTTAAACTCTTTTGCCCCTTTTTGTAGTCCTGTCTATAACGCACTGAGTAAGTGTCAATGGTGAAGAAGAGCATTTCTAAAGCATTTCATGTCTTATTTGAGGAAATTTCATGTTTGCTTGAAATTAAAGTTTAAAGACAACAGTGTCCCTTTATCAGGACTGACTATAATATACCAAGCGCAGTGAGATAAGCAGAGAACTTTCCTTTTGTATATATATATTTTTTTTTTTTCATTATTTCTTCAGTTTGGATCAGGTAACAGTGGCATCATTAAAAGGTAAACCATTAATCAGGTATTATGATAAAAAAGGATGAAACCTGCCTCTCACATACTGCTGCTGTCGGCAACACATTCAGCCGGCACTGTTTGTTGCAGAGGAAACGTGGATTATTTAGTATGTCAGTAATGCAATCATTTCTCATCTTCTAATGCGCAAGGTTTTATTTTGGGCTGTACAAGATTAGCGAGACCTTGTTCTGACTTTCATGCTCTTGCTGTAGTCAGGGGAGGAGAAATGAGAAGTGGAGGGGAAATAAGGGAGAGGGTGGGAAGGCAGAGAGGGAATTTGCCATGGGGGAGACAGTCACAGTATTACCACTATCAATTTAATTTACTACAAAATGCAGAGTTAAGTGAGGTTTGGGTTTAGTGAGGCTTTACGCAGGGGAGGAGTAGAAGTTCAGAACATGGGGAAAGTGAAACAGAGGGAGCCCCTTGAGCTGTTTGCAGCTTGTCCATTAAACAAGGGGCATAAGGGGTACGGGGCAAGGGGGAAGGGGTGATGCTTTCAAGACTGACCCACCTCATCTGTGTGTGGAACATTGATCTTACAGCCTCATGACTGAAAGACAAAACAAACATCTGCAATTTACACAGGTACAAGTACAACAAAAAATAATTGGGTACACGGGGTAAGGCATCGGAGACAAGGGGGTTCCCTGTGCCTGGCTCACGTTTCACTGCATGAGAGCTTTGTTTTCCCTACACAGCTGCCATAACCGAATTGCCCATCACTGAGCCATGGAGGATTTGGCAGAGAACTGTCCTGGCCCTGTGATTTTAGGAGTGGTCTCAGCCAGAGGATGTGCAAAACCCACTTCTGATGTTTGGCAGGCACAGGGGGACTAGCTCTGCACTGAAATGTCTCCACTGACATCAGTAGTCGTGTTCTCTAAAACACAGCCTAAAATGGAAACCAGACTGGGATATCATGAACAAAAACTGTGCTCTGTGTGATGAGTTTAGTGGGTCCTCAAGTTTGATACTGTGCCTTGAGCACTGCTAGAGAGCTCAGCTTCCACAGCAGAGGCTCATCATCAGGTTTCCACAGAAAGACAAGAAACCTTCATAATTTATCTGGCCAATAACCAGATGGTAAATTTTAAAGTCAGTAACAGGATACATGTGGGAGCTTTGACAAGCTGCCATGCAAACAAAATGTCATTCCTCTACTTACAGCCCAGGAACTCAGACTTCAGGGTTGTTATCACTGCTGGTTACCTCCTCCACTTCCCAGGCTGGTTGGAGAGGCTCTCCATCATCCCACTATGGATCTGATCCAGAGCAATTGGATATCAGAGCACAGACTCCAATCTGACTTTGGATCAGACCCTATTTCATAGAATCATAGAACAGATTGGGTTGGAAAGGACCTTAAAGATCAGCTAGATCCCACCAAGATAATAATCTTTCGTTTCCTCTTTGCTCATTTACCAGCTGCTTGAAAAATGCTGGTATAAAATTATCAGGTGAAACCAGCAGCAATAACTGGAGTGCACAAGCCACATATTAGTTAAAGAAGGGGAGGCTGGGGGTCTAACTTACAGCACTAAAGTTTGGTGAACACAGGAGTCTGCAAAATCTTCATGGAAATTTTGGATTAAATACTGTGGCTGTGAAGTTTTTGGCAAGCATTTTCCCACAGTTAATGTCTTGCACACGATGCAACTTGCTGAATCAGCAGCAGTTTATCCCTGGTAGGGCCTTGGAGGCTGGGAAGGGCAGAGCATCCCTCCTGCAGATGCCCTGAGCACCAAGAGCAGCAGCTGCCACTCCCAGTGCTGTTGAAAAGTCCCTGCATTGCCCACTTAATCTCCTTCCCTCTCACATGTCCTGCAGAAGTCTGCTTGCAGGACTTGGGTGGGAATGGGGAATGCCCAGTGGCTTAGGGCATCCTGCTCTCGCACACGACTCAGTTTGCAGATAACAGTCACAACTGTCGTTAGGATCCCCCTGCTAAAGAGTTAATTCATGATGAAAAGAGACATTCTCCAGGGATGAGGGTTGTGTTAGGAATGGTTATAAACACGTCAGCAGATAGCGATACACAGCGGATTGCAAGCTTCAGTTATGAAAAATTCTTGGACTGTGGACTTGGTATAATCATTAATAATTTATTAACTGTAATTGTTCCTTAACTATTTCTAAATAAAGCCTTGATATAAGGGATGATCTAGCCAGCTACCTAGTACTTTATCTACCTATTTTGAGTCTGGTTTCAAAACTCAGAGAAACCAGGGAAAAATTCTTTGCTGGTTTGCTGGATTTGGGATCAAATCTTGTGTATTTGTTAAGTGCATCTGACAATAATTTTAAAAATAACGATAATGAGAGAGAAAACAGTTCCCCTTTAGAAAAAAATCCTGATTTTTTTTTTTCTGAGCTAGAGAAGGAGACAG
>JAVSBS010029310.1:0-22934 GCA_033124195.1 Coracias cyanogaster | reverse complement strand
AGGTCAAGCCAGAGCCAGCTGACGCTGGGTCGGGAGAAGGTGGGCACCTCTGCTGGCTTTGCCAAGCCCTTCCCAAGAATCACTTTCTGATGGGGCCGCATCCAGCCACGGGAGCAGGCAGCGCCTACACGAGGAACCATCATCGGCTGCCTGCTGCTCGTGCCCCTCAGACCACCCAGCCGGCGCTTCTGCCACCAGAACTTGGCATTTCCAAGCCGTGGAGATGTGGTGCTGAGGCACATGGCCTAGTGGTGCCCTGGCAGTGCTGGCGGAACGCTGGGACTCAATGAGCTCTCTTCCAAACTAAACGATTCTCCACTTCTAGGTGCTGTTGGGGAGCCGACGGTGAGACCTGCTTGCACCCCTGTGCTGTGCCCGCTGCAGAACGCGCTGTGCTTCCTTCTCCAGCCCATCATGAGCCGAACAGAAGCCAGGTTCCTGCTTCCTGCTCCTCCTCTACAGCTGGCACCCTCCCCTGGCCAGGAGGGGCTCATGAACCCTCCCCCTGGATAAAGAACCAGTAAATTTGCTTCTTTTAAGAAATCCCGTGTCTGTGAGTGTCTGGGCAACACAGAGCCATGCGTTAACGTCCTGAGCACAGTCTCCTGAAGTTACCCAACTTGCAGCTCTTCCAGTTGACTTCAACAGTCAGCGCTTCAGATATTCAGTCAGCGCAGGAACAGGTCGCAATTAACACGACCAAACCTAAACCAAAGAGCAAGGCTGCTTATGGGGCAGAAGGTGACAGCTCCAATACTCAGGGAAAACAGATGGGTCCTGGCAATTATCCCGACGGACTCTGGCTCCTGCTTTCGCACCAGTGGTGCTTGTTTCAAACAAGGGAAGCAGCGGTTGCTCAACCTGTGCACAGCACAGCAATCAACCAGCGCTCCTACAAAGTCAGAACTTCACTAGCTCCAGCAGGTCCATTCAGAGACTCCCATTCCAGCTCCTAGAATATGACAATCAGTCTGCCGGACAAGCAGACACACGCGCTCCTGTCACGGCAACATGGAGCTGCTCCTCCTGGGGGGGCCAGTTCAGGCTTCCTCCAGTTTTTCCTCTTTGTGCCTTGCGTGCAATGAGCTGTTCAGCAGAGCCAGGCACCGGAGGCCTGGCCACACCTGGAATTCTATCAGGAATTGCAAGTACCTCCTGTCCCCGCCATCCCGACTCTCCAGCCTTCTGGTTCTTCACAGCCAGAAACATGCACAGCCAGTTCACTTGCATCAAAACTGCTCATTTCTCTACAAGAAAAGACACACTTGCAAGCAAGAAGATGAACTGCAAAGGCAGGAAGCATAAAGTTCCATGGAATGCGGGAGCAGAAAGCAGCGTTTCAGCTGCCTTTGAGATCACTTTCTATTTCTTGACTCCTCACGAGAGCTAATACATCGCACTGCGAGGAACGGGATTAGACCAGCCGTTTCAACAGATGTCGAGTTTTACAATTTGGGCTCCCACTCCCAGAATCCTCTGGATTTCTACAACGCAAATTAAGAGAAAGTGACGTTTATTCTCTGCAGACCTAGCCCAGAAGGAAAGCACAGCCACTGAAGTATCTACCTTCAGAAGATGAGCAACGTTCTTCTTTGAAGCTCGCAACAACGCTGCTACGAATTTGTGGCAGAAATACAGAAGGAAGGGTCTGCTTTGAATTCTCTGGACTTCCTGTTCCCTTCTTCCCCTGCAGTCTGACCAATTCCAGGCTGAATTAATACTGTTCAAAGGCAAGCTCCTTTCACTGAATGAATACAGCAAGAACAGCCTTTGGTGGAGCCATCTACGCAAGAAAACAAACTCTTCTCTACAAGAAAACCCACAAGGTGTTGGATTTCACAAGGCAAGGCATCAGCCTGAGGCCTCTGCATGTTGCGATTACTCCAATTTCAACTCAAATTATGAGTATCAGGTACCTCAGGAGGGTCGCGGAGTATCTCCCCTCAGAATTTGCAACAGAAAGCCTTCAAGCTGGCTTTCCAGAAAGGGAAGAGTCTTGGGGTTTTTTTCTGTGTCCTCTGAAACACGAGTCCTTGCCCCGCTCTACAGCTGCAGCTTGCGACAGTTGACCCTTCTAGCTTCACAGAAGCTAAGGCTAAAAGCACCTGCTCAGTTACTTGGTCTGCTGAGCAGAAGCCACGCAGCAGGACCCAGAGATACCAGGTTCCGAACACTCCTCAGATCAATCATTTAGAAAGCTCTTAAAACCCATCATCCACAAACAAGGTGCCTCACAAGTGCCATCCCTGCCAAGACGCCAGATCAGAAAGAGAAATGTTCCTAAACACCAGCTTTCAGGCTCCGTTCGTGACCATCATTTCTTAAAACATCTTTTCAATTCAATTCTCTTTGAATTCTCTTTGAATTCTTTTAATTCTCATTGAATTCTCTTTTACTTCTCATTTCATTCTCATTTCCTTCATTCTTCTGCTTCTTTTCAAAACACGGATGGGATTGAGCCAGGTTTCCCTCTTCCTGTCCTCAAGCTGGCTTGAGTCTTCTGTCACTCATGTTAACCTGCTGTAAGATCATTTCTAAATCATCAACTCCAAGAGCCTGATGAAAACAATTAGGCCTCCCAAATCAGTCAGAGCAGCGTGCAACGGGAGTAGCAGAACAAAAAAACATGCCGGAATTTTGCCAGGCAAACACCGGTCTACTCTGATTTCCAATAAAAGCTTTTTGGGTTGCCTGTTGCCAGGAAGGAAAGACAGAGAATGGGAAGACTCCTTTCTTTGGAATAACCTGGCTGAGGCCGGTCCTTCTGTGTCCCGCCAAGGGGCTCAGAATTCCTGCAGTTTCACTCCACCTTGACTGGATGCCTTCAAGGACAAGCCCCCATCTCATTGTTGCACTTCCTCTGCGTTTTCACTTCCTCCGCGAGGCAAGCTCCGGGAGGAGTGAAGAGTGTCGCTGGGAAGACGCTGTTGCTTGCACTCTGTTTCCATCCCAAAGGGGACATCCTCAGAATGGTGAGCTCATGGCTCAGCAGCCGATGAAATCCGTCCTCTCTTAGCGAGCTTTCAAAGAGCAAGTGGGGAGAGTTGCCTGAAAGCAGCAAGGCCAAAGCCCCAGAACTCGGCACTTGTTTGCATCATGATGTAAGGAGCAGAGGTGGGCTTGTCCTTTTTTTCTTTCATGCTGAAAATGCTTGCTGAGAGCGGCTCTGGCAGCGGCCGGCCGGGCAGGGCGTTGCCCCTGGCAGCGGGGAGGACAGGTCACAAAGGGGTGTCACCCAGGGTGCCAGGCAGCAGCCCCGACGCTGCAGCAGAGCTCGGCAGAGCAGTGAGCGGGACAGGCCGCGCGCAGGCTGGGCTGGAGCAGGGCTGCGGCAGAAGGGAAGGCCCCTGCGCAGGATTCTCGGCCCGGCACGAGGGAAAAGCTGCTGCCAAGAGCGCCTTGGGCAGAGCAGGTGCCACCCTCGCGTCTGGCACAGAGGTGCCCCTGTGCCCAGCGCCACCACCAGCCTTCTCTTTGCCACCTCCAGGCTCCCTCGCCCCCTCTCCTGCCCTCGCCCCTGCAGCCACCACCTCCCACCCAGCCAGACAGCCAGCCCTGCTGAGCCCCTTCCCTCCCTCCTCTTCCTCCTCCTCCTCCAGGCCATGGCTGTGGGCACCACCCACCTCCTCACCATCCTCAGCATCCTGCAGCTGGTGCTCAGGGTGAACGACCAGAACAGCGCGGTCGTGGAAGATGTCCTACAGCAGCATGAAGAGCAAGAGAAGCAGATGACTTGGCTGCAAGAGATGGAGAGGAGCCAGCAGCTGTGCAGCCTCCCTCTCTGCCAGTACTGGTGGGTTTTGGTGTCTGCTGAAGCCCTCCTCCTGCTCCTTGGGCTCTACTGGCTGCCCAGGTGGAGAAGCGCTGCCTCCAACAGTAGCAGCCAGCAGGAAACCTCCAGCAGTGCTGAGAAGGACAGGTAGGTCAAGCCAGAGCCAGCTGACGCTGGGTCGGGAGAAGGTGGGCACCTCTGCTGGCTTTGCCAAGCCCTTCCCAAGCACCTTCCAAGCTTAGTGGAAACCACCCCTCCTTGCCAATGGGATACAAACCCTTTACAGGCAGTAGGGCACCTCTATTTGCACGCCCATTTAATAAAGACCTCTTGAACTTGCAGTGCAGGTGGGCGGCTGTCTAGCAGCTATGAGTAAGCTACAAGGGGATGTCATTATTGCCAGACTTGGCCCACCCAAGACATTGTGGGGGAAACCTGACTGCAAACAAAAGTGAAGCCAACTGCTCTGTTTGTCCTTGTTCAAATGAAGGCAAAGAGGGAAGATTAAGAAACTGAATTTGTAGAATCCCTTCATTTCTAATAAGATAAAGAGCGGTGTTGGCTTCTATGGCTTATGCATTGCAAGCAGACAACTGTGTTTTTTTACTTGGGCAGGAGCCAAAGGTTGGCCTCTTCTTTCCCTTTCACCAAACATGAGCCCTCTGGGAGGAGTCTCTGGTTCTTAGAGCAGGCTGCAGTCTGCCGAGCCAGGAGAAGGAGCCCTTGTTGCACAGAAAAGGAATCAGGAGATGATGTGTCATGTGGGTCACATGGGGGATCAGCATCACTTCCCACAACCAGCCAATGCAAATTGTGTGCAGAGGACCTGGAGGAGATGGAAACAAAGGCAGGACTCCCCAGGACCCATTGGGGTTTGGGTAACACATTTAATCTCTGGTGAGCATCTAAAAGTCTGTGTGGCTCCACCAAAAGCTCCTCTTCAGCAACTGAGGTACTTAAATGAGCCGCAGCAATTAATTTCTGTAAACCTGGATCCTCAGTCATCACCAGCTCCTTGCTGCACTATGTTAACTCCTTTCCCATCCTCTCCCACCCTAGGAGAACCAGTGGAGTTACACAAGGGGAGCAGATACTGCATCCAGCTCTGGTGGTGTCAGCATAGGAAAGACATTAACCTGTTGGAGCAAGTCCAGAGGAGGCCACAGAAATTATTAGAGGGCTGGAACCCCTCTGCTATAAAGAAAGGCTGAGAGTGTTGGTGGTGGTCAGCCTGGAGAAGAGAAGGCTCCAGGGAGATGTTATTGCAGGCTTTCAATATTTAAATGAGGTCTATAAGAAAGATGGGGACAATCTTTTTAGCAGGGCCTGTTGCAATAAGACAAGGGGTGACGTTTTTAAACTAAAAGACTGAGATTTAGACTAGAGAGAAGGAAGACATTTTTTTCGCTAAGGGTGGTGAAACACTGGCCCAGGTTGCCCAGAGAGGTGGTCGATGCCCCATCCTTGGAAACATTCCAGGTGAGGTTGGCCGGGACTCTGAGCAACCTGCTCTAGTTGAAGATGTCCCTGCTCACCGCAGAGGCTTGGACTAGATGACCTTGAAAGGTCCCTTCCAACCCAAAACTTTCTATGATTCTATGAAATAAAGTGTGGGGTCTGGGCCCCTCTGTCAATGGTCAGCAGTCAGCGTTGCTGGCATTTGTGTCTGTTCAAGCGCTTACAGACGTGTGGTATTTTTTGAAAACTCTCAGGATGAGTGTCTTCCCTGCCAAGTCATTTCACGTCACCCTGAGGGTATCTACACTCACAGCCTAAGCAAGCAGCGTACTCGTTTATAATATACATGTAAAAATCTAATGCACACAGTATATAATAGACATTAATGCATATATTAAATGACTTCTGTTACTTTCGAATATATTCAATGTATATTTACTAAAAATATATATTTCAGTATATTTTCTCAGCTTTCCAAAGTGCAGAGAGATGCCCAGTGGGACTTGTGATGACAATGCAGCACCTACAGTTGAGTGAGCCTCTTGCCTGCATGTTTGGACAGATACAAGGTTTCAGACCCTGCCCTTGCTGTGCCTCAGTTTCCCCGTGTCAGTGCAGAAGAGACGCGGATGGGGAATGGACAGTATTCAAACTGCCTGCAGTAAATGCTGGTCTCTGTTTTCACAACCACTATGGCTTCCTAAGGGCAAGAGAGGAATGAACTTGCACATCCTCAACTCAGACTGGTTGGAGACCTTCTCTGGCAAGCTGGCATTAAAAGCAGCCCCTTGTTTGCTCTCCCACCCCTCCAACGTACCACTCCAAATATGTGGGAGATGTACTGCATGCCGAACTGCTGGCTCTGGGGTGGCCAAAACTCGAGGAAGCTCTCCATGTCAGCACGGAGCTCCTTCTTCTCCTCCTCACTAAAGCTCTCCACGTGGTTCTGCAGATCATCGATGGAGACCAGGCAGCCCTCTGCCAGCCCGCTGCCTTCCCTCTCTATCCTCCACATGATGCGGGCAGCCAGCCTGGACAGGAGAGAGCCCCAGGAGTTAGCACCACCACCACCCACTTCAAGGACCATAGAAATTCATTTCATGTGTGGGAAACAGTGTGCAAACAGACCGACCAGCATTGGAGAGCTCATGGATGGTCACCATCCAGGATCTTTTGAAGGAAAGGAAGTACTTCTCATCTGGAGAAATGCTACAGAGCCCCAGGTCCCCAGCCCTCCAGGACAGCTCTCATTTCCTTGAGGATTCCTCTCATTTTCTTATGATGGAGCCAGGATGTGAATCCAAATCAATGTATTCTGTAGACCAATCGGGGAAGAGCCCATCTCCTCTTCCACTTTTCCACCTACTCCTCACTTTCCCACAACTCCTAAACCATACCAGGCAGGTACGCCTCACCATGTTCAGCTGCAGTAGAGTTTTTGGGGCCCAGCACCAAAAAAAAATGCAAAAGCACAATGCCCTCACACCCTGGATGCTCCTCCAGGTCTCTATCCCCTCAGCTCAGGGATGCTCCTGGTGTTTCCCAAACCATCTTCCACCTCCACCTCATCCAAACCAGGCCACCTGGCTCTTCCTCACCAGCCTCCAGAGGGATGCCTTGTCTTTTCCTACTGCCCCCAGGCTGCTGGCTCAGCCCCTGGGGTCAGCTCTCACCTGATGTTTTCGGTGGGTGCCTTGCCGTGTCTCTTGATGGCAGAGCACTCATTTTTGTGGTTCAGCCAAGCTGCCCTCTGGCAGGTCCGGTCACAGTAGTGGGCAAACTTGCACTGGCCACAGCGGTGGAGCCTCTCCTGCCGTTTGAAGCAGGTGTGACAGATGACGTGTGTCAGGCTGGAAGGACAGAAGGACACATTGGCTTATACCTTGGTGAAGGGCCAGCTGCACTTAGCAAAGGTTCTGCTAGCTTTGGGTCCCTGGGCTCCCTACACCCACTAAGGAGGGACCCCCTGAGGTTTTTTGAGAGGACAGAGAAACTTCCCACCCATCCCACTTGTAGCCACTCAGCAGATCCCCAAGCATGACTGCCAAGGAACAAGTGGATTTTCCACTGCTCAGGGATGGACAAAAACCACCAGATAGCTGAAGACAGAGGAAAGATGAACTCTCAAGAGCTCGCAGGAGCACTGGCTGGGGTAGGACATGGGGTGGGCTGGCTGTAATGCCAAGGCTAGGGCGAATACTTGCATAGCAGCAGTAAGTGCTGCTCACCAGCTATTCATGCTCCTGGCTCTGTAGTTTAACTAGCCAAGAGGTTACTATGAGTTCAATGGTCATGAGATAACTGCGAAACACCTTTCAAAAGGAACAGGTTTCTTTGAGGGGGCTCAAAAACAAGCCTTCCAAGAAGTATCCTACAATTGTATGTATGTAACTATGACCAAGGGCTAGGGGAAGAGGGGAGATATATTAGAGGATACTGATGAAGAAGTCTACCCTGCTATCCTCCCTCCAAGAGTGTCCAGTGTCCCTGATCAAGAGCAAATCTCTCTCATGTGCCCCTTTCCTATGTCCAGTTGCTTGCTCCTAGCAGCAGCTTGTTCCTTCCCATTCACTGGGAAGGAGGGGGAGAAACTTCAGTCTCCTGACCAAACAACTTTGGGACTTTCCCCTTGCTGCTAGAGAAAGCTCTTCCCCGCTTGATTTGGTGTCCCCAGCTGTCTGCATCTCCACTTTATCTTTGCCTCCAGCCAGGCTCAACAGCAGCAGAAAATTTAAATTCCCATCACTTACGACACTGCTGGTCCCAGGAGGGAGGTTCTCCTCATTGCAAAAAGCTCACAGATCATAGAGGCTTCATTACCAAGGGAACATTATCATTGCCTGGAGCCTTTAGGCTGGAGAAGAGAAGGCTTCGAGGGGATCTTATCAATGTTTATAAATATTTGAAGGGTGCGTGTCAAGAAGATGGGGCCAGTCTCTTTTCAGCAGTGTCCAGAGATAGGACGAGAGGCAATGGGCACAAACTGAGTTTTCCTCAACATCAGGAAAAACTTCTTTACTGTGAGGGAGATGGAGCCCTGGAACAGGCTGCTCAGAGAGGTTGTGGAGTCTTCTTCTCTGGAGACCTTCAAAACTCACCTGGACACATTCCTGTGCAACTTGCCCTAGGTGAACCTGCTTTGTCAGGGGGTTGGACTAGATGATCTCCTGTGATCATCATTCTGTGATTCTGTGATCACACAGAGCCCATAGTGGGGAAACTGAGGCACAAGGAAATAAAAAGTGTATTGATGATCACAAAAGGAGGCTGTGCCACAGACAGAAATCAGAACCTCAGCCCCAGAGTCTCCAGCCCCAGGACCATCCTGCCTCTCCAATGTACAGATACACATATAAACATACATAGGCATATTTATATCTGTCACTGTACACTTAAACTGCACTTTCTTTCCCCTGGCAGTACTGTACAAGCTGCTGGCACAACCCGCTCTGTGCCTTGGCTCTTGCAGGATTAAGGTGGCCATTGATTTAAAGCAGAAGCCAACTGATTTAAAGCAGGATGACCCTGAGCAGACAAAAACACGTGTGAAAATGAGATTTGGAAAACGACAGTGAGCAGTGGTGGAGAGAGCCTGATGCAAAGTAAGCATCCAGGATGGGGGAGGAGGGAGAAAGTGTCCAGGAAGGGGGCCACAGCCAGCTCTAGTAAGTCAAATTAAAGAGCTGGTGTGAAATGGGAGGCTGTGCTCTGTCAGCTGTCAAGTCAGGAGGGTAGAAATGTGCAAGAGAGATTACACTCCTTGTAAGGCAAAGGAGAGGCAGAGAGCTGATAAAACCCACATGGTTACATTGTGCTGGGAAGCACAGGGAGATACCTCACGCAAGGAATGGGGCTCCCTCCTGCCGCCTGCGTGCTTTGAGGGCAGTCAGAAAGCAAAAACACAGCTAAATAAGTTTTCCTGTAATGAGAAATGACAGGTTGTAGGTGTAGCAAAACCCAAATCCTCAAACAGAGGCTTGTCTTCCCTCTGATCTCTCTCTGAGAACAAAAAAAAATCTGAAAAGTTAGCTTTGCATTATTGCATAAGGTGTCCAGAGTTTTCAAAGCAAACCCAACATGTGGAACTTACTGCCAGCCCCGAAAAGCCCTCATTTCTAAGCAGATGCAGAAATGCACAAAAAAAAAGGTTATACAAGACTTCCCAATAAGGTGAAGGAACAGTTCATATAGTATTGAAACTGCAGACACAATTACTTATAGGTAATTTGACTGGCAAGTGTAAGAAATATCATCATCTCTCACAAAACCCCCATGGGGATACTCAGAAATAGTTTAAAAGAAGACTGGATTTATTGATAACGTGCATTATCAGGACTCCAGAGGCTTGGGCTCAACTCTTGGCACCGAAAAAAAATCAGGAGACACAAGTACAGGAGATCTATTGCCTGAACCTTCAACAAACATTTCTCAAGCCCTGCCTGACACAATGAGTCCCTAAATCCTCCAGGTGCCTCTAGACAGTTGTGCAAACTACTGCTGTCCCAGAGGCACTCAGAGCTGGACACCTTGAGTGGGGACAGTGACATGGAGCTCTCCCTTGGGCCCAGGCCTGGACCTCACAACAGGCTCTGATACCATCGGGCCTCAAGGTAAACACCAAGGGCATCAAAGGCTGGTGTCCTTGGTCCACAGTCTCCCTTGTCATCCTCACTGCAATGGTTAAGGTGCCACAATGACAAGAGGAGCAGCCTGAGGAAATCTAGTCTCCCAGCCTGTGGAAATCACCAGTTTATAAAACCTTATCTATCTGGCCTAGAAAGTGTCTAACAACCCAAGTGGCTCCAGGTAGCCCAGACTTCCTCTCCCTTTAGAGAGAGCAGCTCATGCCCACATGGTCAGGATGTTTCATGGCCAGGCAGCACTGAAAGTTGCTGTAAGAGAAACCTGGGTACCTTCTGGTGTGGCACCTACTCAGGAGCCCTGGAGGTTTGAACCCTCAGAGACTAGTTGCTCAGCTTCCCTCGCTTTAACACAGGGACAAAACAACTGCTTTCTGCTGTGTCTGTGTACATCATGGCCTCCAGGATGATCTCTGGCCATTCATTCACTGCCATCTTCCACAAATAGTGAGAACTTTTTTCACCCTGCCCAAAAGCAGGATCTTCACTAGCACAGTGATTTCTCCAGCCTATCTGACCCTTGCCAAGTCAGGGATTTAGGACTGACTTGGAGGGCAGATGCCACTGACTAACCCAGTAAATCACTTTCTTGGGAGCCTCAGGTTTCCTTGGCCTCTCATCCAAGCTTAAATTGAGCTGAACTCTCAGGGCCTCATGACCTCTGATGTTACGTAGATGAGACGCACAACTACTACTAATCCCGGACACAGCCACAGTCATAAAGCAATGATTTAATGCACCAGCCAACAAATGCAAGAGGTGACAGAGCACAGTCAACTAAAGCACAGCTCCCACAAGCATGGCCCTCAGTGAAAGCAGAAGCAGCAAATAGCTCTTGTGACTGCTTGGACTGGATTCAGATGAATTAAGATCTGTTGGACCTGCCAGGGTAGAGGAAATAGGAAACATACACCTCATCTCTGAGACGTGCATAACCGAAATGTCTGCCAACCATTTCCCATCCAGCACCCACAGCATCTCATTCACTGGTATGGAAAAGCCAGGTGAGATGGCCCTAATGCAATGGAACAGAGCAGGATTTCACTGAATAGCTAATGGACATGGTGGGAAGCTCACAAACTACTTAACAAGTTTTTTCTGCTCTGTACATCACAGATGGTACACACAGATGACCTCACTTACACCTAAGTCCACTTGCTTCATATTTATTGGCTGGCCAGGCATCTCTCTCCTCAATGTCCTACAGAGGATGGCATAGGACCTGAAATGTAGGCAATGTCCACTTGGCTTTCAAAGCAGAGGCTGTAACACTTCATTAAACGCAACAGCCTAAGGAAACGCACCTACCCTTTCAGCAGTGAAAGGAAAAGGGACGTTTTCAGTAGCTGGCTTCTACTGAGGATACCAAAAATAGTGAAATATTACCACAAGAATAGTTTTGTTCCTTTATAAAGGGGGTTGAAGCTTCGTACTTTTACCTTTAAAATGTCAGGCATGATACATCCTAGTTTTTCTGGTTTGAGTGGAGGAATTCTTTTAGACTATTTTATTTTTAGTCTTTCATTACAAGAATTCTCAGCCTCTTTTTAGACATGTGGGTGTGGGTTGTTTTTTTTTTTAAAGAAGGTTTTCTACCAAGTTTTAAGGTTTTGAGCAAATGAGATAATAACAAAAAAGCAATCCCCAGAAAATTTTGTACAATATGAAGATAATCACATTAGCTCTCAGTTTTTATTGGTATTAGCTTGCTTCCATAATCTTTTCAGAGTCATACTGGCATGGAAACTTTTGCATTTTTTATGTCCCTAGGTCATCCCAGCCACAATTATGGAGCTCCTCACATTTCCCTTGGAAAATGTTTTGGGCCTGCTTCATACGTCAAAAGAGAGTGCAAAGATTGCACGATCTCAGGTTTTAAGCAATTTGCAGATGAGTCAGCAAGCGGATCTTCAGGTGATCTTGGCTTTCTACCACATGACACTGTTTGCCTTGACTACTGTCTCTCAAGCCCTGCCGGTTAAAGAGCAAACCTTCTTGTAATGAAGGTTGACAGAGATATATCGGGCATCCCCATGCCCGTACGAAATGTAAACTCTTACAGGATTGAGAGCCAACTGACATGCCAGAGGAGAAGGTCACATACTGTACATTGAGCCCAGGCAACAGCAGTGCCATCATCCTGAAGGTGGCTGTGAGGAAAGCAGTCCTGGGATCTTCAAAGAGAAGGGGAAGAGGGAGGGAAGGGTTAAATCCCAGCACAGAAGCAGCACCCTAGAGCAAGTTTCAGCAAGAGGACCAGGAATCTACAGGGGCTTTGCAAGTTGAAAAATGGCCTTAAGAAAGGCAACTAATTCCTTGAGAAGATGTGTCTCCAACCTTCTGCATCTATTTTGGGGCAGATCAGACCTGACATTGATATTTTCTGAGTGCTATTTCAACCAATAACAGCAAGGCTGATTCAGACACAGATCAGAGAGAGTGTCTGCACTTTATCCAAAGAGCAAAATATGGGAGATCACACTGAGATCTACACTCCCTTTCAATCAGTATTCACTGGCTCCCTAAACAGCCTGCTCTAGGTCAGGTAGAATTAACAGGCTTGATGCAGGAGTCAACACCAGGTAACCACTGTGTTAAGCAAAAGGTTATAAAATCACAGAATGGTTTGGGTTGGAGGGACCTTTAAACATCATCTAGTCTAACCAGCCTTGTGAGTCATACCCTGGCCCTAAGAAACTGTGAGCTGCCTGATGTTTATAGGAATCTTCTTTAGCTTCACTTTAAGTTTAATGTACTTCTGGACTAATAGTCTCTGGCAGCGAGCAAGAAACTGGATGACCATCATTGGCTTGGAGAGTATAAGCCCTCAAGAGCCTTAATGACTTCAGGGACCTTCAGGGTCCCTGTGACCTCCAGGAATTCCAGGGTGGGAGGGATGCAGTCTGCAGATTTAGACACCTAGATGTGCTCATCTGTACTCTCAGTGCCTGAGTAGAGATCCCACTGAACACTCAGTGAGGTCTGGAAAGTCGTTCAGCTCAAAGGTAGGTATCTGTGTTCAGTGCATGTTACAGTGCTCCATTGATTGAAACAGGCACTTCAGGCTGGGATCACTTGCCTGGACATAGGAGCCCAGTGTTATTTGAGGCTCTGCAAGGACACCCATCTGGCCTGAGAGGAGGCCTGATTCTCATAAATCCTCTTTTGTACCTGTCAGCCCTAAGAGGATGTCTCAGACACCCTGGGGCATCTCAAATGACACTAAACACCTATGACAACTGACTGCTGCCCTTAGCTCTATGCACACACCACTGACCTTAGCTTTGGGTGTCTTCAGTTGCAAGCTGAGTCCCAAAGCATATTGCTGGACAAGCCATCACATCACCCAGTAGGTTGGCTCAGTTAAACTGATCGGCCTTATTTGCCCAGAGTAAGATGGCTGGTTATAGAGTTTTGTACAGTCAGAGCAAAGAGGTTTGTTCTGCTGATAGTCCCTCAGAGTACAAAATGCAGGTTTCTGCTAAGCAACAGCTTCGTGAATGGGTTTCCCACTTACACACCTAAAGTTAAACATCTGTAGCAGATGATGCAAATTTTTTATTTCATAATTATGTTCCTCACCAACTCAAAGGATTATCAGCTTTGATGGGGCTCCTCCATTTCAGAATAGTAAGACTTCCCAGCTCTTGACAGTTTTGTGCCTCGTCACAGACACAAACTGCTTTTCCATCCTGTAATACGGCCACACTGAAAAAAATATGTTGTACCTCCCAAAAGCTGCTCCTACTAATCTGAAAAAGAGACCTTCTCTTCACCTGCTGTAGTCACACAGAAGACAGTAGCGTGGCCACTGTAGTGTGATGGACATCCGTACAGACGTTGGTTCCAACAGCAAAATCAGGGGCAGGATTTCGAGGACTTAGCATCCACTCTAGGACTAGACTTCCCAAAGAACTAAGCTCCTCAAAGGGCTGCAAAGTATGGACCAACTCTTGTGCTTCCATGGTGGCCTTTGTTCACAAAGAAAGCAGAGCTCTGTGGAAAACCTGGTCACCTATTTGGTAGGACTTGAGCTGAAAAGTTAAACCTCGCAATCACTCATATTGGAATCCCCTTTCCATAGTACACATATGCACTGCTTCCAGCAAGAGATGAAGATGCTCAGTGGAATTAGGATGATGGACTCTGGACTTTGGCGTTCCCAATGCAGGGTGTAGGCTCAACACCAGTTTTAAGACCATGTTTGTGGACATGGAAAAACACGAGCTTCTTCATTGGACTCTTCATCCATGCAGAGGTCACAGCGGTTCTTTCAGGGCAAAACCAACCACTATGGCCTAATGTGGATTTATTCTTGCAGGTCCTTCAAGGATCAAGGCTACCCTTCTTTGACAGCCATCAGTTCAATGGCAGTTTATGCAATTTAATACCCTGGGACAGAAGGTACCTTCAAAACCAAAGCCCTGTGTGTGCAGGAAAAGCATCAGGGTAGTTTTCACAAGAAAAATGCAGAAATATCTCAGGCTGAGGATATTCCCTGCTGAGCACTAACCAACAAGCATTTCATTGGCACCACCTGCTTCAGAGACCTTTGGAATGCTTTTCACCACTAACATATACAAAGTGCTTTGGGATGAAATGTGCCACAGGAGGGTAAGAGTCCGTAATTCTTGCACAGCAGCATGAAGAAGAAGCAGAGATAAGACTGACTAAAGCCCTCACCATTCTCTGCAGCCGCAGAGAAGAGATGTGTTTATTCCCCCCTTGCTGCTCAGTGTCTGGATCTGCTCTCTGGGAGATAAACCCAGCCTGGGGAGAGCAGGAAGCACATCTCTCCCCACCCAAGGTTTTCTGTTGGAAACCTAAGCCTAGGACATGGTCTGCAGCCTAAGAGCTGATGTGGCGATAGTTTTCCCCCTGATCTCACGTTACACAAGTGACATTTGAACATGTGGTGAAGCTGTAGCTCTTCAACACGGGCAGCTCTACTCTATGCATGATACTCGCAACATTTCACATGGAAGGAAAAATAATCTCAGCCAGCAATAAAAAGGCAACATGTTTTCAATGGTTTAGAGGGTAATTAGTATTCTTAATAAGGCATATGGGAGAAATCATTGCACATAGAAACTTGCAAAGCAAGCACAGGATCACAGCAAGATTCCAGCTAGTGACACAAGTGAAACCAAAGTTCAAGAGCTAAAAGGACACATCAAGGAGAGATGGTTTTGTCGATAACTACTATAATTGAACTTAAGGTTAAGAATTCAAAAAACATTGTAAAATAAAGAAGGACAGTTTTACTGTGAGCTCTTGCAATTCTGTATTAAAATAAAAATTAAGAAGTGTCATTGCTGCTATTGAAAAGAATTCATAAACATGTCCACCCACAGACAGTGTAAGGGCAAGGAAAAAGTGAATGAAAGACACAAAAGCCTTATTTCCTGCTCTGTCCATTTAATCCCCAGTTCTCTGCTATTGCCAGATCACACCGTAGCACAAATCAGCTTCAGCTACAAGACAACCAGGATTAAAACAGCAGCATGAGCTCCGCTTGCACCCCGGAGTTCGTTAGTGGAGCTGGTTCCATCAGGGAAAGCTCAGCTAGGCAGAATCATTCATGGCATTATTTAGTGTGCAGAATATTCACTAAAGTCACTGGCAGCTTGCAGAAAAAATTCATTCTCAGGACTCACCATGATACCCTTGAAGAACGCTTACAAATTTATTAAGACAGAATGAAACCTTCAGCTGACATCCAGCTCCTCAGTTTAAAAGTTTGGGCCAAATTCTGTTCTCAGTGCATTATAAGACTGAACAAATTCCATTCATGTCTGAGGCTTTATTCTTGATTTATCCCATGGGAGATTAACACAGAAATTGGTTCTTTGTGTCTTATAATTTTCAGGGTATTTAAGTGAATCTCCCACTGGTTTGAAGGGCAGAAGTGGGAACCTACCAGCCACTCCAGCAGCACAGGCTGATCAAATGTTGTTTGTCCTTGAAACAAGTAGCAAAAGAGAAAAATGCCTTTGCATCAGAATTCAGTTTCTGGCTTCATCAGTGTCAATAAAAATTTAAAACCAGTCTTATGCAAGAGTGAAAGCAAAAACCTGTCTCCAGCTAACCCAGCTAGCTATAAATAAAAAATGACTTTAACAGAAACAGTATCACCCACAGATCCCCGCTAGCTTCTGGTTTGAAGGCAGGTGACAAAGCTACGTGTGAAGCTGGGAGGTGATACACGTGAGCAGAGCACAATGGAACCCACTTTTATCATGCACTGTACATTGGAGGCTCCAGCAAAGTCAGTCTGAGATTGCTGTACCTGAATTACACCGACTCTTGGGAGTTCACCAGAGCGTAACATGGGTCTGGTGTTGTGAGGCACTGAACACACACAAATTTTACGGCATTTGGTAAAATCTGACAGCACTGAGCACCTTGCAAGATCACATCCTGGAAACAGACTGTGCCATATTAAAAGTAAAAGAGCTGATCTGAGCCCTGGGAAGCACATTCACCGTAAGCTGTGAACGTGTCTTTACAGAAGTGCTTCTGACTTCCCTTCATGCCCTTCTCTGATGTTGTCCAGACGCTTTCAAACTTTTCCCTGTCCAGCCAGCTAAAATTTTGCATAAAGATTTCTTCTGTTCTGTGTTTACAAGTGGTTTTCTCTTACCTGTCAAAAACCACGGCTGCATAGGCTGGCTCCGCAAAGATGACATCCCCAGGCAAGAATTCCTTCTGGGCTTTCAAGCCCCTGCCTTTGCCTTCAGAGGTGAACACTTCGACTGACTCCATTCCCCCTTTGGTCATCCCAGGGACCCCAAGGCGTGGGAGGTGGGTATCACAGAGCGAGCCAAATCTCCCGTCACTCCTGTCAGCTTCAACTTGCCACAGACCACGCTTATAAACGGCCTGGCCTCCCCCCACCCCCGGCCGCACCGTTTCCCATAGGAGGGCAAGGGGGAGGGAGCAGGAGAGGCAAGAGGTGAAGATCCTCCGCGCAATATCGCCGACCTACGCAGGGAAGGCACAGGGCTGGGACTGCTGCTTCATTAGGAAACCCCTGTCCGAAAACCACGTTTGGAATTGCTTCTCCCAACCACAAGCAGTTGTATATGTTACGACTCGGATTAATTTATACTCTCGCACTGGCGAGAGAATGTATTCTCTTTGCAAGGTATTTTTAGCAGCCACATGCTTCTGTCTCTCAGGAAGCAACAGCTGAGACAGTGGGATGAGGAGGGCTGGGGGGCATATTTCTGACCCCTTCCACTGTCATCTGGCTTTTTCCAGAAATTAAACAATGCCGCTTTATTTTTACCCTCTAGGAGATGGATGGCACATTTAGAGCCAGGGATAACAGTGAAACACACACCACAAAATTCTTGGCATCGTCTCTGTCGCTACTGGAGCCTGGAAAAGGGGAGTCACTTCCCAAGTGCCAGCAGTGGTGGGTGTACGGAGCAGCACGGAAGGAGCTGGGAGGACAGCAGCAGTTCAGAAGCAAGCAGGACATCATAGGGGCACAGTTTTGGATGCACTAAATGTTTATGAAGTGGCACTGTATTGGAGAGCTCTTCTCACCTCCAATGCTCAGCCACAGAAGAGATGGGGGAATCTGAGCCATTTGAGTGGAAGAGGAGGATCCACCAGAGAGACCACACATGTGAGAAGCTAGATGCTGGCTCCGCTCTTTGCCTCCAGCAACCAGTACAAGTTCAGGGAGGCCTCCATGTACAGCAGTGAACCTGACTATGGAAATTGAACCCAGCCCAGATTGTCATTCATGGAATCATGAAGGTTGGAAAAGACTTGTAAGATCAAGTCCAGCTGTCAACCCAGCACTACTATGACCACTAGACCATGTCCTGAAGTGCCATGTCTACATGTTTTTTGAACATCTCCTGGGATGGTGACTCCACCACTTGCCTGGGCAGCACGTTCCAGTGCTTGACCACTCTTTCAGCAAATAAATTTTTCCTAATAAAATTTCAGCATTTTTGTATCACTTCCTAGCACTTTATGAGGCTGGTTCCTGCTGTCCCACCCTCCCATCCCTAGGAAACCTGATGCTGCTTCCTCCTGGCTCTCTAAGCACCACACAGATATCAATGTTTGCAAACCTCTTTGCACACCTCTGTGCTGCATAGAAAAACCTGTTTTAACAGGAAAAGTGAGGTGTAGAGAAATAAGACGGTAATTCCTGTCCATCCCTAGACTGTAAAAGAAATGCTTTCCTTTGCCAAGGCGGCAGGAAGTATTGCTGTGCTCTTCAAGACACTCACAGGTCTGCTCAGCATCTTCTGCTAAAAGCTTCTGGCAATTTTCCTTCCCTGCAAATGAAGAACTGTATCACAAGTATCACGTGTTACAGTTTGCTCATGTGCCAAGCACAAACAAGATCAATCCACAGCTCCATAAATTCAGGGTGATCTGGGTGTTCATGTGATTATGAGCAATCTTTCCCAAACACCCAGACTCCTCCACTTGTCCTGAGGAGGGTCAGAGCCATCGCAGAGCTGCCAACACAAACCTCCCAGCGTTTATGCTGCACAGCGCAGAAAAGTCGCTACAGGCAATTATCCCCTACGAGCAATTACAACTTTAATTGCATTGCTCTACTTGTGTGATAACATGATGTCAGGATGCTTGGGTCGCATCTGTTACCCATGTTTAATTCCCCTGGGTGTGAGCGCCTTTTAGAGACATATATTTCCAATCGTATCCTGGGCTGCTTCAAAAGCAGCATGACTGGCAGGTTGAGGGAAGTGATTCTGCCCCTGTACTCCATTCTGGTGAGACCCCACCTGGAGTACTATGTCCAGCTCTGGATCCCCCAGCACAAGAAGGATGTGGACCTGTTAGAGCAGGTCCAGAGGAGGGCTACAAAGATGATTAGAGGGCTGGAACACCTCTCCTACAAGGACAGGCTCAGAGAGTTGGGCTGGTTCAGCCTGGAGAAGAGAAGGCACAGGGGAGACCATCTTGTGGCCTTCCAGTATCTGAAGGGGGCCTGCAAGAATACTGGGGAGGCACATTTTACAAAGGCTTGTAGTGATAGGACAAGGGGTAATGGGTTCAAACTGGAAGAAGGGAGATTTAGATTGGAAATTAGAAGGAAATTTTTCACTCTGAGGGAGGTGAGTCACTGGCACAGGTTGCCCAGGAAGGTTGTGGATGTTCCATCCCTGGAGGTGTTCAAGGCCAGGTTGGATGGAGCCTTGAGCAACCTCGTGTAGTGGGAGGTGTCCCTGTCATGGCAGCAGGGGAGCTGGAACTAGGTGATCTTGAAGGCCCCTTCCAACCCAAACCATTCTATGATTCTATGATATTTGTCAGCAGTACTTTAGCACCTCAAAATTAGGTGCTGATTTTTTTTCCCCAAAACCCCTGTAACTGTGTTTGATCCAGTCATTAATCACACTACACACCATTTCTGTTTCCCAGATAACAAAAAACATGGGATGGAATGGAATGGAATAGAATAGAATAGAATAGAATAGAATAGAATAGAATAGAATAGAATAGAATAGAATAGAATAGAATAAGAATAGAACAGAACAAGAATAGAATGGAATACAATAAGAATAGAATGGAATAGAATAGAATAGAATAGAACAAGAACAGAATAGAAGTATTGTGTATACTTACTAGATGTATAGTGTCTATAGGTGTGTGCCATTATACACAGTAAAATAGAATATTTTTCAAATAGGCCTTTAAGATTGAGTTCAACCATTAACCCAGCACTGCCAGGGCACCACTAACCCATGTCCATCAGCACCACACCTCCGCGGCTTGGAAACCCCTCCAGGGATGGGGACTCCCTACTCTCCAGCAGATGAACAGTCCTGCCCAACGTGGTGTCCTCTGCAAACTTACTGAGGAAGCCTCAATCCCCTCATCCAGCTCACTGATAAAGACATTAAAGAGAACAGACCCCGGTACAGATCCCTGGGGACACCACTTGTGACCAGCCACCAACCGCGTTTAACCATGATACCTCGCCTCTGCAGACACATGATGTCTGGATAGACCGACCTGCCAGTCTGGGCACGAGGGCTGCTGCTTCTTGCCCCAGCAGCAGCAGGGACAAGATCCACACTGCTGGGCAATGCCAAGTTGTTCCCCAATTCAGGCATGCTGGCACAGCTGCCACTTTCCGTAGGGGAAGCCAGGCACCTGTGCTGCTCCCCTGTGCTAACCCTGTGGGCAGGCAGGGTGGGAGGTGTGCCAGTGCTCAGGGCCACCCTGGCATCACCCACCATCCTCTGCCAGCAGAAGACACCGTGGGCAGCTCCACACGCTGCCAGGGAGTTTGAGAAGGGAAAATGCCTGAGGCCGCCCTCGCAGCCAGCACGTTGGAATCTGCCTCTGAGATGCTGGCACAGCCACTCATTGGAAAAAACCCTGAAAACAGATGAAAGAAAAAAAAACCAGCCCAAACCTGCAGCAGCCCCAGCCCAGATCTCAACATCCTCCTCCTCCCCTTGTGCCAACCCCAAAGTGGCTCCTGGGTGCAGGCAGGGTACAGGGTCACTCTTTGTTTATCTGCCCTGGGCACACAGCAGAAAAAAAGATAAGCTTTATAAATAAGTGTAAGTATATAAGCAAACATAATCTGGAAATGCTGTTCCAGGCACCTTTGAAGTGCTCAGCTCCCACCTGCTCCATATTCCCAGGAAAATAAGTGCATGGAGCTCACAGGAACAAGCGATAATGCTCCGGCTGTGAAGGGTGGTTGTAAAACTGCTTGAAACCTGACAAAAAAAAAATTAAAAATTAATGTGAGACTCCGGAAAACCAACATAAAGGGTCAGTTGAGGCAGAGGTGAAAAGGCCAAGGACAGTGCCGAAGGAAATCCCCTCTCCAGCAACACCCTTCCACAGGGACAATCCAGCCTGGAACAAGCTAAAGGAGGCTGAAAAAGTTGGTGGAACAATGACACGAGTTTGACAGTGAAAACCAATGCCCACAGTAGGAGACAATGAAGAGTAAATAAGACGGGGGGGGGAAAAAAAGCAAGATGGGGAGAGAAATGAGAAACGGAAGCCGGTTATGTGATCTGGGCTGGTGGTTTTGTCTGTCCTGGCCCCATCCCTTGACTGCTGCTCGGAGCTTGCTAAGTGATGTCCCGAACCATCATTTCCCTGACTTTTTCCAGACATCCTCACACTGAGGTGAAGAAATATATTCATGCAATAAATGTCCCGCTAATGATGCCAACACAAAGTATTCATCAATTATCCCGGGGCAGGCACATTGTTTGTAGAGTCGCACACCAGCTGCACCACTTGGTCCAAAACACTCAGATTAAGTCTTTTCCTTCAAAGGCCTAATTCACCACCAGCACAGACTGGTCTGGTTTTGGATCAACAACCCTTTACCAGTTTAAACTGGAGTCATGCAGTGGAGAAGCTTGAATTGAGTTTCCAGAAGCGTAAATCATCTTTCTTTTAAGTCAAGGGACAGAAAGGACAGCGATTTATGGCTAACTTGAATGGCACTTGATAAGCTAGTCCTTAAAAAAAAAAAAAATTA
Source organism: Coracias cyanogaster (assembly GCA_033124195.1). Taxonomy (NCBI): domain Eukaryota; kingdom Metazoa; phylum Chordata; class Aves; order Coraciiformes; family Coraciidae; genus Coracias; species Coracias cyanogaster. Next base: position 1,552 of record JAVSBS010029310.1, on the reverse strand, counting down.
AAAAAGAAAGTTGAACTGTTAATTGCACCTGGGACAAGTTCTCGCAGGCAGAACCATGGGGCTTTCCTCAAGAGGCACCTGAGTTCCCATCACCGAGGTCTGCTGGGGATCCAGGACTCAGAGTCTGAGATGCCCTCTGATTTTTCTGAGGGTGCCAGACACTTGTCACCTAAAAATCAGGCTCTGCTTGAGCCACTCAAGTGGGACAAGGTGAACACAGCCACCCAGGAACATCCATGTATGCAGCTGCAGATTTGACCAGGGGTTTCAGAAGCAGGTTTTTCAACACAGCTGATAATAGAATCATAGAATGTTTCAGGCTGGAAGGGACCTCTAGAGGTCATCAGGTCCAACCTCCCTACACGAGCAGGGACATCTCTACCTAGGTCAGGTTGCTCAGAGCCCCATCAAGCCTGAGCTTGAATGACACTTTATCATTATTATTATTACCATCATTATTACTTAGGACAATCTACACTTTTGGGGTACTATTTGAGCAATTAGGGCATTTACCAGAATACTTACAGAAAGCAAGAGAGGCATCAAGAAAGCTGATGTAAATGCTCCTCAACAGTCCACATAGTGGTCTCAGATACTTTTCTGCCCAAGCCAGCCATGACAACACCAAGTCACAAGGCTGCAGGATTTTCAGTGCTCAGGGGACTCATATATTTTTAGGAAAAGCTCGATCAGCAGCCAGTTGTACTTGTTTTCTGTTGGCCGGGCACCATCCCAGTACAACAGTCTGTGTGTTCCAGCCGCGTGCGGGATCATTAAAATGTATGCAAAGTGAGGGAATTTGTTTGAATATATCCAAAGAATGGCTATTCACATATTCATATGGGGATTTGTGAGACCGCCCTGTGCCAGACTTCAGCTCTGGGCTGTAATTGTTGGCTCGGGACAGTGCTTTTATACCGTATGGTTAAATCCCCTTTGTCAGGAAATCGAGATCTTTTCATTCGAATGACAAACGAGTCACATCCTTTGCGTTCGATCCCTTTGCAATTAGCTTAAGAGCGGAATTAGCCGCATTCAAATTGCAGAGGCAGCATTCCATCGGTCTTCCAAAGCCTGGCACTCCTCCTTAGACGTGTCCCTCATGCCCCTGCTAAACAGCTCGCCCTGGAACCCCACCACCAGCTTCGCCTGAGCACGGGCCAGGTCCTTATTCATTATTATGAAATTAGATTTTTCCTCTTCAGCTCCTCCTCCATCCTCAGGTTAAACACGCTGTCCCTGCAGCTGCAGGACCATTACTTATTGATAGCAGCAGAGTTAAGTCCTCTCCCTGAAAGGAAGGGATCGATTTTAATACTGTAAGTTTCCAATTGCTATGGCTTCCCCCTCATCATAGAATGCATCATAGAATCACAGAATCAAAATCATCTTGGTTCGAAAAGGCCTTTGAGGCAATTGAGTCCAATCATTCCTCCAGCACTGCCAGGTCACTGCTAACCCATGTCCCTCAGCATCACATCTCCACAGCTTTGAAACCCCTCCAGGGATGGGGACTCCACCACTGCCCTGCCCAGCCTGGCACAGCCCTTCA
>JAVSBS010029307.1:0-16143 GCA_033124195.1 Coracias cyanogaster | reverse complement strand
ATAATTGTAGATGTTAACTGCCTGCAGCTGAACTCCAAAGATGTGTAGATAGACAGCAAAAGCACACAAAGTGTTTGGGGTTTGTTGGTTCTGTCTAGTTCGACCCTCCCCAGCGTAAGCTTTAGCCTCTTCAGCCTCTATTTCTTTCCTCCTTGTATCTGATTGTGAGCCCAGGTAACTACCTATGCAAATAACCAAATGAGCTGAATTGTTTCCTGGGAACGGAGCTCTGCTGTAGCTGTGGTTTCTTTCAGTTTGGGATTTGTGCAGGCCACTTTGGGAACTGTATCAGAAAACTGTTACTTCCAGCAACACAGCCCTGTGGCAAGGCTTGTATAAGGCAGCACAAATTTTTGATGCTGGTTCTGGTCCATGTTACAAGCAGAGGGAGTTTTGCCTGTGAGCTCAACAGGAATGGGACTGAGGTTTTGATGAAAACCAAGCAGAATTGTTTAATTCAGCATGAGATTTTGAGCATTTCTCAAAGTGGTCTTTCCCAAGTTTGCAGTCTTTCACCAGCACTCCAGCTCAGGGCAAGAGGAATAATAGAATCACAGAATAGTTTGGGTTGGAAGGGACCTCAAAGATCACCTAGTTCCAATAACCCCTGCCATGACAGCGAAGGAGCAGTTGTCCTGGTTTGAGTTAGAACCAAACCAATTCTGTTCAGTGATTTGACTGTTCAGCTGCGTCTCTTCTAACTGCACTTTCTGAAGCTAACAGCATGTTTTTGCAGACAGTGTCTGCTTCTAGCAGTGATAACGCTTGAAGTTTAGAGTTACTACCAAAGCTTGGTGTGCAGACCAAGGTCACTGCTAATGCTTGTGTACCACATCGAGGGGTGCAGAAAGTGAAAGGTCACACCTGCTGGGAGAAGCAGCCAGGACAGGTGACCCTAACTGACCAACGAGGTATTCCATCCCATATACGTCATATTCAGTATAAAGCTGAGGGATCACGAGGGTCTTGACCCTTCTTTTCCTGTCAGCCCTTCACTGGCCTTCCCTTCCCATCTGCCTTCTTGGGACCCTTGCCTTCCACTGGCCTTTGCTTCTCTTGGGGCCTTCTTGCCCTCTTGGACCTTCTTATGCCTTTGATCTTGATTTGTGTGTTCCTGAACCCAGCTCCTGAACCCGTTTCCCATCTGCTGCTGAGCCCACTCTGGGACTTTGCCAGTGCCTGCATAGCCTCAGTGGTAACCGTGATGTAATTGCGATCAGGAGGAGGTTGGGTTCAATACTATTTTTTAATATATTTGTATATATTCCATTTTATTATTATTATCTTCATTAAAGCTGTTTTAGTTTTCTTTTCTAATCCAAAAGCCTCTCTCTCATTCCCTTCCTCTCCCATTTGGGATGGGAGGGGGCCATAAGTCTCTCTGCATTATCCTCTTTCTCTTCCTCTATTTTGGGGGGAAAGAGGGGTTAACAGAAAGTGTCTGTTGTAGGTCTGGTGGATTGAACCTAAACCTCGACAGGAGCATATGATGTTTTTTTTAAACTTATCTCTAACTCATTTCTGTTATCTGGCAGACAACATTTCAGACCTTTTCTTGATCAGCTTCCAGAAACCAAGGCACAGTTTCTCATGAGGACAATTGGTCACCCACTGCAGGCTCCTCTGCAGGTATGCCCCAGATGCCTACCACTCACAAGTATTATCACACCAAGTTAACACCCACCAGACCTTGCCAGTGTTAACTTAGCAATCTTTATGCAACAATACTTAGGCAAGAATTTGCTTCCTGTTTTGGGATAGATCTGTGCCACTCCACTGGCAAAAATGTGCCGATGCTGAGTAGTTCTTCAGAAGTGTGCCAATAAAATGTCACTCATTTCCTGACTGGTGAATTTAAAAGGTGAAAAAGCTATTCATGCTTTGGATGTATGAGGAAGAACTGAAGAGATCAAACAAGATAACTGCCAAGGTAGCAAACTTAGAAATACCATGGCAAGCAGATAGGCTGAACTGGGGATTAAAAGGACAGATGTATTGGAGGTTCTCCCCTAGCTAGCCATCATCACAGTTTCCCTGTAGCTGAAGGAACTCACCTGTGTTGCACTAGAAAACTCCTGGCATTTGAAGGTATAAATTTTGTGCTGACAATACACTTGAGCCGTGGAATCAAGCACCATTTTCGCAGTTCTTCACATGTACCTGTCACCGGCAGTATCCAAAGGAATATACCTTTATGCAGCAGTTTTGGGACTCACCACTATATATTTGCAATCAAATCCTACATTTTTGTCCTTGCCAAGCCTTTCCCACTGGTAACTGAAGTTCTAATGCTAACAGTGTTCTTCCTTCTTCCTCCTCCCCTCTACAGAAAATTGTTGGCAGTCTTGGTAACAGGCTGTATAAATACAATCTCCTTAAGTGGAGAGGAGATTGTGTTTATAAGTAATATTTTAAAAGAGCAGTCCCTCAGGAAAATCCATGGCATTGCTGCAGAGTAGAGATACACTTGGGGTGAAATAGTGCTCTGTACTAGGAGTTAAACACACCTGGGCCATTAGGTAGTCCTAAGTCTTCATAGAGGTTGTCTGTAAGTCTCTGCAAAACAACAGAGGCACCCATCTGCCTGCCTGTCACATCACTGGAGACATCACTGCCTATGCTTGCTTTTCTTAACCCCACAGAGCACAGTGGCCGGAACACCGCACTTAAGTGCTGGCCCAGCACAGGTGGAGACACAGAGCCCAAGTGCTGGATTCAAGTTCTGAGATTTCTAGGAGAGGTCTAATGAGAATTACTGAGCTTTCTGGGATCTAAAGGTTGCCTAAGTTGCTTTCCTTTTACTTTTCAACATTTGTGTACTTTTCACTGAGAAGCAGGTTGTTTTGTTTTGTCTACATACTTTCATTGGAGGAGCATAGGTATCCAAGGGGTGAAAGTGGCCTGACTATGTGGTGAAGAGAGTGAAAAAATGATGAAAAGAATGAAACTACTATTACAGTCCATAAAAGTATGCTCCTTCATGGTGCCATCACAGCAAATAATATGCATGGTTAATACTGAAAGGGCATGATGTGCACTTTTGGACATGGAATCTGAGACATGTGATTTCTTTTTCCAGATATTTTTTCCAAATTATCCTTACATTACAAACTCAGAATTAACCACTGTTCACCACTTTGACAAGTAAGTAAGAAAATGTACATGCATTTTGGATTGAGAGACCGGTCTTACAATTGTTAACTTGTCCAGGAAAAGTGCTGCTTCTATTTGAAGAATATTCTATCTGTGCTCTCTGGTCTTCCTTCATCACCCTGCCTTCATACCCCATGCTTCCTTTGCTATCTTTATCCAAGATACTGTTGCTGTTATGTTAGATAACTTAGAAGTGCAAAATACAATGTAGCATTTTGTCTGGGAAAATAATAAAGCCATGTCTATTCATTGCAATATGAATAGGATTAAAGACATATAGCTCCTTCCAAACTCCCAGCTCTCCCAAACTCTTCACCTGTTTCCGAACTTTAAGATTTTATCTGCCTCTGTGCAAGATGTGTTCACACCACAAGAAATAGAAGACATGAAGATTATATACTTTAGAAGGAAAAAACACAGTTATAAACCACTGATTATTCTAGGACTTGTTCTCTTAGCACAATAGTTGCAAGGCAATGGCTGATGTAAACAATGATAATTACTTCCTCTTGTCTTTTGAATATGGGCAATTCCAGTAGAAGTGATACTTTACTGTCCATAAAGCAGTTCATGTTTGTTTTCACATTGAGACATGAAGCATGCAAATATCAGAAAATAGAGTTAGGATCCAAAAACGAATGTATTGTTTCTATTTCTAAATTAATCATCAATAACATGGCTTATGCTAGTGTTAAACACGGTCATTTCTTGCATCCTTCCTGTATTCTAGAAGACATGGTCATTCAGCTCTACCTGCTTTTCTGGATGTAGCCCATCCTTGTGGTGCCTAAGCCGCATTCTCAAATTAATTTCTCTGTCTTTTCCATAGGATATTACTCCTGAATTAATTCCTGTGTCTCTCCAGAACCAGTACAACCTCCCCAAGTCACTGCCTGAAAGATGGGAGCTGGTGGAGCAGAGCTCCATTCTGTATCTCCTGCATGTTCTCTTCCTAAACATATTCCCTGCTGGCATTCTGGGCACAGATGGGAAAAACACTGCTTCTCTGACTTAGTAAAGGAGGAGGGAGTTTTCTTCTGCAAAGGGAAATCTGCACACCAGCTTGCTCTGAGATTACACAATCACAGAGGGGTTGAGGTGGGAAGGGACCTCTGGAGGTCATCTGGGCCAACTCCCCTGCTCAAGTAGAGCCACCTAGAGCTGGTTGCCCAGGACAGATGGAGAATGGCTGCTTTAAACTGTATAAACACTGGAGAGAGCCTAAGGTGCCAAATGATCTGGCACATTTCAGCCTGATTACCTTGATTTCCTCTCCCTTCCTTTCCATGTCTTCCCTTGTCAAGCTGCTCTCCTTTGGTGTGAGGCTGGCTCCCAGTGAGATGTGTAGCACAGTACACACACAACAGATACCCTGCAGGGAAGAGGAGGAAAAAATGGGCAGCATGGCACAGAGGTGACAGACCTGAAGGCTATGCCCCCAGTGTGTGAGATACACAGAGCTCAAGGGAAGGTTTTGTATTTTGCTCTTGGAGCAGATCACACTTGGTTCCTGCCAAGTGAGCCTGGTGCAGTTAGGACACTTTGTCTGAATCCAGTGATGGGAAGGTGCTGTAACCCTTGGCATTCAACTGTTCTGCAAACCTCAGCATCAAAGAAATATATTTGCCTTATACTTCTGCACCTTACCCTGGCATTATGCATGTGACACCAGCCCTCTGCAGTATTAAATAATTTGAAACTGCTGATGGAAAAGCTGTGACTTCATCCCTTGAATTGCTTCCTGGGAGAAGGTTCAGAAGGTGCTTTATGGGTCCAGTCTTTCTGCCAGGTGAGTTATTCATCCATGGCAGGACTCCCCTGGAGAAGATGGCTGCAAAGACTCTCCTCAGCACTCCCCCACGGAAAACATAGGAAAGCAGACAAATGGCTCAATATTTCAATGTCCCATGTGTCACTGCTCTTCCCCTTTCCAATAGTGTCAGCTTTGCCTGAGGTATTAAGGAGAGAGGGTGCCTGTGGATAAACAAAACCCTTTTGTGAACAAACGGGCTATGGGGTGATGTGTGACCCCCCAGGAAATTGATACTACTTAGGAATGAAGGTACTGAATTCAGCAAAACACTAGAAACATGCTAAATTTGAAGTGCATAAGCACTTACATTAGCCTTGTAAGTGCTGCTGACCTGGGATGAGGATAGGGTCTTTCCCCCCATGACAGCTGTGGGTACTGTCTCCACGATGCTCTCAATCTTTGTCCTCCAGGAAACAGACGTTCAATGTGGAAGTCACTACCAGGTCTCACAGGACGAGAGAGCACAATATTAAAGCCTGAACTAAAGCATACTGAAGTCAACAGCAGGTCACTGATGGACACAGATGCTGGATTAGACCTGTAGCAAATAACTAATTCCTTATTGAGTTGGGGCACATCTTACTGGAGTACTTGTGGGGACTTGCACACAGGCTTTCCAGTTAATAACACGAATAATCCTTCATTGGGCAAACAGTCCTATTGAACACAAGGATTACAATACAATTAAGGACTGGAGGATGAAGCACTGAGATAAGATGCAGAGTAAACAAAGTATGATATTACAGCTATTAATTTATGTTTACAAACAGGCAGATAATGGTCAGGATGACCATGAGTCACAAGGCTTCACTGCTTCCTGAGCTTATGAGCAAAACTATTCTCAATGCAAAGCCATGGTTCTATTTTTAAATATCGCTCCTGTCCAAAAGTTATGGCTGAGACTGTAACCTGTGACTGGGCAAATCAAGTTGACAATGTCACTCAGGGCATTACGTTTTGGCAGGAGCTCAGTGTTACTCTGTGCAAGTCATTCTCCCTGCTATCTTCTCATCTTAGTGCTAATTTTGCTTTTTGTTTTTTAACATACTTAACTTATTTTGCCCAATCCCCTAAGAAAATTGAGGTTTACATGGCTAGGCTGTGTGTTTATATTTTCCTGCTTCCCAGTACATTCTGAATCCATCCATTGATTTTGGACAAAGTGAGATCTGTGCTGGGAACCTTGCAGAAGATGTTTAATTCAAGGATTCAGTAACCATGAACAGTCCATGTCTGCACTACCAGGCATCACATGTATGGCTTGAGCAGCCTGTACATTAGCATGAGTAGCCCTGCAAGGGAATCTGCTGGAGTCCTCAACACCAGCCTGTGCTGTGCACTGCTGGGTGTTACAACAGGGTTAATAGTCCAGGCTGTTAGGAGAAGACACCTGGTTTTGTTTGTTACATGAACTAAAAGGCACCACAGCATGGGAGGAAGGAAGAGCCTCTCCACGGATAGGATCTGTGCAGCAGGCCATGGGAAAATCCATCTGGGGTCTGTCTCATGCTGATTGCAAGCCAGATTCCCAGCACCTAAAGACCTACTTGCTATCTGTATTCTTATTTTTATTCTATTGTATTAAAATAGCTATTTTATTATGCCACTTGTTGTTGGGATTTTCCTACTGAGATCTGGAAAAAGCCCTGTATGGTCTTGCCCTCCTACCCTCCCAGTGGTGCAGAACAGGATCTTAATGTCCTATGACAAGAGGTGCGCAGTGAGGACAGGAGAGGCAGAGCTCACCTGTCACTGCTGAGGGAAAGCCTGCAGCATGAAATTAATCTTTAAAACAGACAAGTGAGCAAGAGATCCTAAAAGTCAGACTTCTTTAGCTCCATAGTCTGTAATATTTAATTTTGAAATACTTTTTTAAAAAGTGCTTTAACTCAATTAATAAATATAAAAACATCTCTGAGCAGGGCAGTCATTTTGTGTAACTGCATGAGTTGGAAAAACAAGATATCTTTGTTTTATTTCTCTAACAGTTGGCAAAATGCTCTCCTTATTGAAACAAAAAGGATTTTCTGAATAGCAGTTTTGCAGAAACATCTGCTGTGTGTGAAATTATTTGGCAAAACAAAAGGTAACTATTTAGAAAATACTAAAGGTCTAGAGCATGTTGCAAAGCAAAGTAAATAGAAATAAACAGGAAATAAGTCATTGAGTAGCCACAACATGGTAAGGTCAGTTGCCCTTGCTTTGGATTTGAACTGTATCTTTTCCCATTGTGTATTTTTTCCAGGAATTTTAATCTTTTTGGTGACTGCTGATTTTCCTGTCCTGCTTTAACTGAATCATTCCCTTCTGGCCTTTAGAGAGCAGGGAAAAAAATACACTTTTATCTCTGCTCTGCAGCTGGAGGTGATGATCCTTATGCACAATTCACAAATTGTGTTTCAGAATACGTCACACCCTGGCTCACTTACTGTCTTTCAATTACTTTGATTTAATTCAGCCTGACTTTTGGTTTGGTTCAGGATCCTTTGCAGAAGATCCATGGGATAAAGGAATTAGAAAGCTAACATAACAGGTTGTTAAGGAATTAGAAAGCTAACATAACAGTTTGTTGAGGCAAGGAAGTCCCCGTCTCAGAATCAGCCTACTCTGTTCAAAACCCTCCTATTACTTCCATCCCTGGGGAGAAAAAAAAGGGATTTTGCAGGTACCTTTTAACACACATTCCCTAAAGACTCCTCATTTCAGTCAGCATCTAAGAACCTTCATATATTTTGACTATATGCACACAGTTCTGAGACCTGGCCCAAAAAGTGAAACCCAGTTGTTTATGTTGTTTGATTCTCAGCATTCATTAATCTAAGATACCTTGTTGCAGCCTTTCAATATTTAAAGGAGGCTCATAAGATACATGGAGCCTGTGGTGACAGGACAAGGGACAATGGTTTTAAACTGAAAGAGGGTAGACTTAGATTGGACGTAAAGAAAAAATTCCTTACAACGAAGGTGGTGAAACACTGGAAGAGGTTGCCCAGAGAAGTTGTGGATGCCCCATCCCTGGAAGTATTCAAGGTCAGGTGGGATGGGGCCAGAAATAATTACAGCTCTACCTCGTTTTGGCAGAGAGCAGGGAAACACCACAGGCTTGCCATTCACATTGTAGAGACAATTTCTGTGCTCTCACTTTACTCTCCATGCTGACACATTTATTTCTTATTGATAAACATATGAAAGTTTAGTAATACAATGCATAACTGGCCACAATTCAACATCAGCAGATTTAAAAGGCAAATAGTTTGCCACTGTGTAAGTTGGTGGGTGCTGTTAATGGAGCAGCAAGCCTCTCTGCAACACATTCTCAGCTCATGGCAATCATTAATAGAACTCGTAGGAGCCTCAGACTACCTCCCTGCACATTGGTGGGATTTTTTTGCAGCCCAGAGAAATGCAAGGTGCAACAAACAGATACTTTATGACCAAACCGTCTTTTAGAGTAACTCATGCAACTTAAGTCTCCAAGTGATTGATGGTCACACCTTAAAACAGTGCCCCATTTCCTGCCAGTAACACCCAGTGGGAACGTGCTTGCTGCATTTTGTGGAGCGCTAACCTGTGTTCAGGATGACCAAATTCAGCCTGCAACTGCAGCACAGCTCTTCCTCACTGGAAGCCTTCCCTATAGATTATTTTAACCATTATTTCACCTGATTTCTCCAAATGGTCAGGTCCTGAGAGGAATTGCAAGACAACAAGAGGATTATTCCTTCAGCAGTTTTTTTCCAGCAACACACAGTTTCCCTAGATTGTGAGCAGTGGCTGACCTTTGTGGCTGCAATCTCACCAGCAGAGCTGCCAGCACCAACAAGAGTCTCACACATTTTGGTTAATCAGTCCTCTATTTGTCTGCAGCTTTATCTGTGCTGTCCTTGCACACAGGCTTGGGGTCAGGCCTGTACTCTGGCACACCTTGACCTCTTTTGGTCTCACATCTGAAAGCAGCTGGGGAGATTTTTCAGCACTTCTCTGTGATTCACCAAAAAGGGCATCACACCAACCAACAAGCTAGCTTTGAGATTTCACTACCTCACACCCATCATAGCTTAGATTTTGCCACCTTTATTTTGCTACCATTAATCTTGGTACTCTTTTTTGGTGAGAAAACCAGCAAATACTCCAATAGATTTTGTACTGTTTCAAAAGTTTATCTATCCTTTACATGTCTGGGGTAAACCTGATAAACCGGTTTCTGCTGCCGTTACACAAATGCTATGCATTGTTCAGCTGTACACCTTGCCATTTTTATCACTGATCTTGTAGTTGTTGCTCTTAATTTTTAAAGGTTTGACTACAATGTGAAGGCAAACTTGTGAGCAGTTTTATGTGGAAACAGCCACAGAGGAAAACTGTTAGACTGTCAACAACCTACTTGCAACTAAATCTGGATCTGTATAACCAGAGATGTTGTCAACTTTAAAGTTACATACAACTGTACAAATCTTCCATACCTTCAGAATTTTGGAGATGGGAGTTCTTGCTTCCTCTCAGCAAAGAGGATTCAGAATTGCTCCAAAAGCCTTATTGGTTTGTATCTTGTTAGCCTTAAAAAAAAAAAACCCAAAACCAAAACAACTTAAAAATATAATTTTCAGACATTTTCAATGCTGTGGGCAGAATAGGCATATTCTTCTTACAAGATCTATTGGGTGAACATGACAGAGACAGACAAGTGTACAGAGCAGGCACAAAGTAACTGACCTGTTCTCCTGTTTTTCTACAGAAGTCCTCCTTGAGGTAGCTCACCGATAGCTGTCTCTGTTCTAAACCTCAAGTGACAAATGTGTCTCTGAGCTGATTTTTCTACAACTCCATTGTTGCAGCAAGCAGTTCCCTGGCAGTTAGAGGATTCAGCTTCTAACTGCTGATGTCCCCACTTGTGCCAAGACAGCTCTAACATTCCTTTAGCCTGGCTTTGGATTATTTCAGCCCATCAACCCAATGCAGAAGTAACCTAAATAAAAAAACCAAACCAAACCCGAAACAAATAAAAATTCCCCCTTTCTGACAGAGGGCTGGTGTAGCTCAGTGAAAAGTTAGACAAGGGCCAAAGAGAGTACAAAGGGCAGGTAGGAGTGCAAGAGCAGGTGTTGTAAAGCCAAAATGCTGCAGCATTAGACTGCCTTAGGCCAGGGACATCCTCAGGCTGAGCTTTGCTGACAAGAAAGAAATAGTGTGCCTATGGTATAGCTGCATTCCCAGGAACAACAGTGCAGTAAACCTAGGGTTACTGCATGAGAACTGATATCTAATTAATAAGTATAAAAAGGAAGAAATGTCAGTCACAGACAGGAATCTGTACTTTTAAAGAATTTCATGTCAATAACTGAAACTTCACGTTTCTCTGTCATTATCCCTTTGTGCAGCAGATAGAGGAAAAACAAAGGTGATAAAGGATAGGAAAACTGAACTTTCTCCCCAGTTGCATTTGAGGTTTCCCGCTTACTTTCTCCACATATTTAGTACAGGCACCGTTCATGAAATGTTGAGTCTGGAACTAGGGAGCTCAAATGGATAATGCACAGTGGCATATTTATGTCCCTGTTGGGGCCTCTGGTGTTCACATGGCCACTGGGAGCACAACTGTCCTTCCCCCTGAGAAACACTGGGCATAATGACACCACAACCCTGCCCCACAACAATTACTGCTAGCCCTGATCTGCAAAGTCCAAACAAAGCACTTGCATCACTACTATTGTTATCTCGCAGAGCATGAAGTTTAGCCTCATATTTCATTTAAAGCACAAACATGACCTTTGAAATGGGATTTTGAACTGCACCAGCATCAAACCTTCCTGCTGTCATTAGAAACCCTGTTTCTCCTTATCTTGGGGCAGGTGCTCCTCCCTGTTGTTGAGATTTAAAAAAAAAAACAAAAAAATAAGAAATTCTGTGTCATATTCTACAACTGTTGCTGTTCTTTATTTGCTGACCACTCTTGTTTCTGACACAGTGCTGCTGGCAAAAGCAGTGTGGGAGGTCTTGAGTACAGTTTCAGAGACAACGAGATGGAGATTTAAATGCAAGATTTTGTGCAAGAGAAGAGAATGGCTTGTAATCGGCATGCAAACAGAGCTAAAAAGTTCACAGAATGCCACATATACCTTTATATATATAAAAATTTGAAAGAGTTATGTATATAAGTTATATGTGCATGTAAAATATAACTTGTTTTACATATATTAAAAAAAACTAAACAGTTTCATATTTATAATTGACTTTGGCCAGTTTAAATGTGGTGCTTTGATGGCATGGTAATTTAGTTATTTAGGCATTTCACAACAAAAATTATCTTATACTTGTTTCATTTCAGAAACTATAAACCAGTTTAAATCAAGAAGCAAATCATTCTCAGGCACCCTCAAGACTAGATTATAATAAGTCTCATTTCTTATTCAAATAAGATTTCTGCAATATTGTATTAGTACCAGGGATATTTTTAAGTTTCCTATTGTAACATTTTCTACCACTGGTGCAGATTATAAATGAAGATTAACAGTGTTAGAAAATGACTGAATTTTCTACAGGAGTAAATGAAATATCTGTAACTATTCTTTTTCATGTTATATATTTGATAATTGTTAACAGTAGCCACATAAGGGTTTCATTTTATATTTATGTTATTTTATATTTAGTGATCATCCACCTTTCTGATATGTTGTCACAACTGCTACCAGAGCACCTAGTCCTTGCATTACACAATAACCTCCTCTAATCAGAGAAAAATCTGAACTATTGCAAATCTAGAGTAGCATTCTCCCCCTCCCTCCATATCTTTTGCTTACCTTCTGGACTTTCCAACTGTAGGTGTTTAAAAGTTTTGAACACAGCCTTATTTTCTTGCTTTATTCTTATCACCCACTCCTCTGATGCGTTTCTTTGCTAACTCATCCACAGAGAAAAACATATTATGCTATTACAGTATACGTTACAGAGAAAATGCCATTGCACAACAGGTCTTTTTCTAATCATTTCTCATCATCCTCTGTGAGACTGAGAAGGTTTTACCATGCTAATAGCAGTTCTACTGTCCTGCAATTTTTATTCTTCTTGATGCTTTCCAGGCTCTTAGCATCACCTCTCTTTAGTGCCTGCAAATTATCCAGATTTCACATCAGATAATGCTATAGCAATACTCTCAGTGCCAAATAAAAGGTCAGAAGTACATTTTCAAGAATAAGTGATTCTGCAAAAAGATTTTTAAAAAGCTAACAAGATACTGTATGCCTAATGCTGTGCATTCATTTGCATAATTTTACCAGCTATTTTTATTCACTATAACCTATCAGAGCCAGAACAACAGCACAAAAATCAAGTGCAGTAAAGAAGCACATCTGTAATTTTATGTTCACAATCTTTATAACTACTTACAGTATTAAAGAAGCTTGATTTATAGATTGAATCTATAGTTCTGGCAGCTGAAGAATACATTGTCTACAGAACTGGACATAAAACCTATCACTTTTTTAGTATAGGTTTGCTAGTGTATTCTATACACTAGCCTCAACCACTTATTTCACTTGGGCAAGTATTTTTGCCATTATTCACAAAAACCGGGCTGCATAAATCCCATTGTGCTTTGCATCTCAACTAGTGCAGCCTCAAGGCTACTTTGATATCCTGCCTATAGTGCACACCACCTCCAACTGTGCTCCCTACCCTACGTCATGGCTGGGAGCAAGGTTCAGTGTTAAGTCAGCTTCCACAGTGTCTGGGGAGGCTGCACGCACATGGCATCTTTGAGCTTTTCCACTCCTGCTCAGCAGCTTCATCACAACAGTATCACTGCCAGAATAAAGACAGAGAAGCGTGCCAGATGGTACTGGCTAAGTACTAGTAGTTCTTATTACAGAACTATAGGGGAAAGGGAAAAAACATGATACAAAACTCCATTTCTTTTGTTTTTATTTTGTTGCTATGTAAACAGGAAAAGCAACCCACCAATCTTAACTTTTCAGACAGATACTTAAGAAGAGTTCTATAAACTCATGTGTCCTCTAATTACTGTACAGTTTTATATTATCTGAAGGAGTAGCTGAGACTTAACTGCTGTGTCATGGCGAAGTATGACCTTATCTAATCCAACCATATTGAAGCAACTCCTTAAGGAGAGAGGAAAAAAAAAGTACCCTGGCAAGCTTAATTAAATGTAGACGTTTTTTGAGGTTAAGCTAAGACATTATAATATTTCCCATCCCAACCCTTTTCCTATTTGCTCTATACTGAGCACAAGCTTAATCATTGCTCTTAATTAGCCGGTTTTGTTTTATCCAGCAAGACCAAGAAGTAGTGCACAGGAATTATTTACAGGAATGAAGTTATTAAAATCTGCATTTCAGTGAAAGGCTTAAGAACCATGCAAGATGAGGATCTCACAGGTTGAGGCAGAGTAGAGAACAGAAGACTTGCCTCAACCCAAAGAGCAGTTCTAGTGATGCAATCATGGTAACATTGATTAGAGAAAAGAATCATACAGTTAAATTAAATGTCTTCCCTCTGAAAAGCCTTATCAATTACAGAATGCAGAACATCTCTGATTTTGACAAACTTCTGTTACCTTTAAAGAGAAAATTAGCCCTTGAAAGTTGCCATGACAAATTACACTGTTTAGAATCAGCTGTTTCCTTTAATGCAGCATAGAAACTCCTATTAACATTCTTTCCAAATGAATATATACTAAGATACCCGAAGAATTAGAACATGATTTATTTGACAGAACACCAGCTTTTAGCTGTAGTAAATCACGTAAGTTTACAAGGAGAAAAAGGGAATTCTCTAAGCATTTCAATTGAGCTGATTACATTAGCTTCTTGAGAAGCAGGAAGATGTACATCTTTAATAAAATGAACACGTAAGTATTTCTTGAATCCATTTAGAGCCTAAATTGCATTTTTTAGCTATAATAAACTATTGTAGGAAATGCAATAATAATTTAGACCAGATATAGGCATTTTTTGAAATAAACACTAGGGCTAAGAGACCAAGTGTTATACCTGTTTTTAAGAAAAATTAATGGTACAAATGTATAACATCACTGGCACCATATCAACCACCCATTTTTGAAAAAATGTAACACACCAAAGTGTGTTTGATAGTGTTCAATTCTATCCCAGACTTACAACAAATTACTTAAACTAATAAATCCTAAAAATGGGCAAGAGAAAACAAGTAGGCAATTATTTTTCTAAATAGAATTTGTTCTAATGTTTCTTCTTCCTCTTCAGCTCACTGCTGATTACACCTCTAGAAGAGATTTACTTAATTACTAAGGGTTTGTAACTAGAGTAGTTCATATTCATGTTTAACAAGATCCTTACTTTCAACAAGCTCTTTTCACCAAAGTTCCCTCCTCCTTACCCAGAGGAATTCCTCTTATCCTTTTGGCTTCAAAATAAACTGCTTTAGGCTATCATTTCATTTTACTGCATACTTCTTTTTACTTTCTTTTTCCCCCTTTAAGCAGGATTTGCAGGGGATGAATGAATGGAAAATAGCCCTCTATTTAAACCACAGATGGAAGGACAGCATAGAGCAGCATATTCTAAAGGTGCTAACTCCCCATGCGAGATGGGACATGCAGTTTCTCTGCTTTTTTGCCAGCTGACACAAGTTGCATAAAACAGGAGCAAGTTACGTACCAAACTATTAATGCAAGCTTACTATTAGAGCAAAAGGACTGGTCATACTATCACAACTCCATAGCTCTGGTACAAAGCAGAGCACAAGCTCCCTCAAAAAAGCCAAACAAAATAGTTTCCCTTTATTTGCTAATACTTTATTGGGTGAATTCCAGTGGGAATTCCCTTGATGGCATAAAATCAGGTCTCAGGAAGGCCACAAGGTCACAGTCCTGAACAGAACACTATCTTTCAGTGCAGCAAAGCTTCCTGGGATCTTCACCTAAGTCTTAGTGACTCTGAAACGGAGACAAATATCATGCTTAAGCTTTGCCTGCAGCTTCAAAACTCCAGCATTAGCATTCCCAGATTGGTTTGGCTTGGTGCCATTGCTGTGAAGACATGTTTTTAGCTGCACCATGAATGACAGCCCTTTTGTTCATGCAGATAGACACATGGGCACCCAGACATGTGCAGAAGAAGAGGCAGAGCCTACGCAACAGCAGGGAGGCCCCCTGGGAGGCCCGACCCAGGCATGTGGGGAACAGGGAGCATCAGCATCCTTTGCTTCAGTGGGTGACGGAGGCCACAGTCAGCTGGCAGGGCTCGGCCACCTGCACAGGCAGGGCGACAGAAAAACGCACATGGAGATCAACAGCCACTCTCAAATCAACAAAGACCGAAGCCTTTCAAGGAAGGCATACTGCCTGCCCCCTCGTACCACAAAAAAAAAGCCACCGAAGCCCTAGCGCTATGAGCTCACGGCCCGCCTAGGCCACCGCGACCCAGGGGTACCTCAGGGCAATAGCGTGACCTGTCCCTGGAGCAACCCTCAGGCTCCCTGGCGCAACCCTCAGGCTCCCTGGCTGGGTGCTGGGGCCCTTGCCAGAGGCAAGGCGACCCCAGGGGTAGCTTGCCTCGCCTCAGCAAGGCCCCTCCCCGGCTCCCGGCTCCCGCCACCGCCCCACACAAGGCCCCATCCCCTCCCCACCGCCTGCCCCGGGTGACGGTCCCTCAGCTCCGCCCTGCCGCCAACCCCGGCACTTTCGAGGAACACGCCGATCCTCCCCTCGCCCTCCCTGCTCGCTGTAGGAAAGGCGGGCCCACGGGGAGCGACGCGCCAGCGGGGAGGTCACGTGAGCCAGCCCCCTCCCCGGTTCGACCGGGGCCAGCTGGAGCCGGTTGGCGGCCGCCGGAGGAGGGCAGGGAGCCCGAGCGGCGCTGCTCGCAGCCCCGCCTAAAGAGGTTGCAGCGCTCTGCCAGGTCAGTCCAGGCCACCAGCCGCGGGGGCCGTGGTGGTGGCAGCCGCGGCGGGGGACGGTTGATGCACGCACCGGAGGAGCCCCGGTGCCCGGGGGGGGGGGGTGGTCGGTTCGCGCCTCAGCGTTGGGCGGGCTCTGGGGGAGCCGTGCCGCCCTCCGCGCCGGAGGGTGCTCGGTGCCCGGTGGGTGCCCCGCGGGAAGCCGCCGGTGCCCGGCCCAGCGGCGGGGCGGGGCCGCCTCGCCCACCCAACGCCCCCTCCTGCCGCCCCTCACGCGCTGCGCCGAG